>BMAO01014015.1:0-20546 GCA_019973975.1 Trichonephila clavata
ATCAAATAGCAACATAAACCGTCAGAATAAGCTGTTTTACAATAAATAAAAATACCTATGATAGTGGGTCTCAAAAACAAAAACGTGACTTTAATTTAAAAAAAAAAAATTAATCAAGTGGAAACTAATTTTACCCGTTTAACAGATTTATTTACTAAATTTAATGAGGTTAGTTGTACTTACAAGGGGACAGCATGAATTTTATTAAAACAAGAACTATTTCAGCATTTCTCGCCAGATCAGCTAAAGAAGGATAATACTAGAGATCCCGAATTTTATCAATTGGACACAGACAATCTGTCAGGACATATTAACCTAAGTTCAACAGTTAAATGCCTTTAATTCAGATTTTGAAACCAGGGTGAGAATGCTTTAAACTATGGTAATACCACAATCGGCAATGGATTCATATGGTCACATTGAAGAAAAAATGTCACATTACAATAGGGACTGATCATAATGACCTCTAACGAAGGTCTTAAAGTTTAGAAACAGATGTCAGGAATTTTGGCTTTAAAAAGTGAAACCTGTTATTAGTCCCGAACTATAGAATATCGCGAGGAAATTTCAAATTGCTTTTCCGAATTGAAGGAGTTTTCAGCACAGTGTTGCCTATCTCCAAAAACTAAAAAAAAAAAAAATGAACACTACTAACAGAGGAGATTTAAGGTTAAATCTGACAAAATTGATACCAAATGTTTGAAAATTTGATATTGTAACACCAGATCCTCCCATTAAAATCATTTGTTTATTGTTTAGTTATTTTATTTAACAGTTTTATTTATTAATTAACTTTTAATTTAATTAATTCACAGTGATTTTTAAATTTTAAACACTATACTTCATTACAGTTAGAAATTAATTCTTTGAACGTAGGGGTAGTAGTACCAGCTGTCAAAAAGACAGTTAAGTTGATAAATTTGCAAAAACTCAATATTAATTAAGCAGGGGTCTATCCCAAACATTGCCCCCTGAAAAACATGACAAGGGTCTATGAGACAAAAAAGCTTGGGAATATATGTTTTGAAGAGTCCAGCAAAAAACAAATGATTTATTACATATATAGTGAAAATCACTTAACACGAAACTGAAGGGACTGAAATATTTTTTTGAAGAATTTTGTTAAAAGAATTTCGTGTTAGAGATAGTACCAAAAAAAAACATATCAACAAAATTAAGTTTATCAGAGCTTATTTTATCTACATCGAATGTATATGCATGTATTTCATAAAAATCAGTGAAACAAAAACATTCACAAGAATTAAATTAAAATTAATACAAAATTTTAAAGTTTTTTGAAAACAAAACATTTATTGAGTTTTTGGAAAATAATCTAATATTTTCTTTGCATTGGCTTTTTAGCATCAAACTGTCAACAAAGTGTTCGATGTCGTTCATTTTGTTATTCATTTCACCATTGGAATGCGTGTGTGGTCTTAAAACGGCGCACACTTTGTATTGTGTTAAGATAATAGCACTGCAAATTTCTAAATCTATAGTAAAGTAACAAATATGAAAAAAAAAATGTTTGTAAAAAGTCACGCAATTAAAATATGATACTATCTGGTATTTTCAAATCAGGCCATATATTCTAGGGAAATCTACACAATCTTTCATAATACTTATTATCTAATGTCTTAAATTAATCATTTGCATTTTTTTCAACTATCTTTATAAACTAGGAAACTGCATTTCATGAAAGGTTTCTGTAATATACTCCTGGGTATAAAAAGCTGCACTTTGAGCAATAATTCTATATGTTTAATTAGAACATTAATTTTTATTTTATATTAAAATATTTTTTGTATCTTTTATTGTTTTTTAAAGAGCCGCAGCTGAGTTGTGATTTGAATTTTGATTTTAGCAAAGGTCTATCATGTGAAACTCTGCAAGTGCTAATTATAACGTGAAATGGGTGGTATTGTGTACAAGTTAGGATAATACCAGTTAGCGACCCAATTTATGTGCCGCAGTGGTTGTCAAGCTTTTTAAACTCACGTAATCCTTAGAACTATAAGGTATTTTCAGGGCGCTCCATTCCACACACACACAAATACTATAAAGAATGCAATTAAAAAAATGATAATTTGAAGTAGATCAACATGTTATAGGTACTTCATGTAAAGACAATTTTTAAAAAAAAGTACTATATTTTCATCAAAATTTTTACTGTGATTTTTCAATATAATTTATAATCACTAGTAATATTAATTTGTGATCTAAGTAACACTTACTCATGTGTTATATTCAGTAACTAGAATATGTGCTTGTTATACAAACTGTTAAAGTCTAGATCTATTGAAATCATCTGCAATCACATTTCATATTCTCTCTCAGTGTTTCATTTTTTTTTCCTTATATTTTGTTCTTTTTTCCCGCAGATACATTCAAAGATTTTTTCCCTTTAAATGCATAGTTTTGAAGGGCATTAAAATGTTTAAACTGTGAAACAAATCCCATGTATTTTGCATAAATTTACATCCTAAAATTTAGGAGCTGTTCTTGTGTAAACTTAGATTTTAATGGAGAATCTGAGGATCTATTAAAAGTTACTTCTCTTTCATTATAGGTATTATTTCCGCAAACGGAAAAAGGTGCATTTTCCATTAGAAAACTATTTAGCTTTACAGGACATTGTACTAACGAGTATAAAATCATTTCATTGAACTCCGGAATAGTAAGCAATAGAATATAATGTTAATAAATTCCAATTAATTATGCTAATCAATATTTAAATTTCATTCTAGATAAGGGCTTTGAAGATTTGACTTTCTCCTTAAATCCTAAAAATGATTTTACTTTTTAAAAGGACAGGGATACGAAGGATTTAAATAGATAAATATTTTTTTGCTAATAAAATTGAAATTTTGCTGATATTTCTAACTAAGCAGTAATAATCAAACAAAAAAGAAATTCATATTTTATTGAATTTTACTGTTTGAGGTAAAAACTACAGTATAATGACAAAAAAAACCCCTTTGTATGAGAAATAAAAAATCCAGTTAGTTTTTATATTTTACAAATTTAGAGAAATGCATGATTGGTCTGTTAAGTATATTAATTTAAATTTTTTTTCTCATTTTTGCATTCTATCCACAAAATTATCATATTAATCATATTTTTATTGGATCTAGTCTATAACCAAATCTAAATCTAAAGTTAGAATTTTTTGAAGATTGACTATGATCTCTGAAAAGATCTAAATCGTATTGATTAAAACGTTTATTTTTGTTTTGTAAAGAGAAAAGTGATTTCTAAAACATTCTTTTTTCACATTCAAAATTTCACTATTAGTATAATTTTCAGCATTTAGTAGTATTAATATATTTTTAAAATCCAATTCTGAGTTTTTGATATTTGTATGATATTTTTAAATATGTAATAACACTTTTTAGAAAATTGTGGGTTATGGAACACATAAATTTAAATATCTTTCCATAGAAAGTATGCAAATTTTGTTTTAATTTTTACATCGATATTCAGACTAAATAAATTGTAATTTTGTCTTTAATTGCAGTTGAAGTTGGTTGAATTACTGAAATATTGTTAATCTTGCATGGGCACTTAAATGAAGTGCTAGCTTTAAGATCAGCCAATTCTTTATTTAAGTCATTTGAAAATCTAAGCAAAAATACCCAGAACTCACAAAAGCGAATCATTCAGACACTCTCTTTGGGGGATGGGAGAGAAAAAACGGACATGGCTATGGTTTTTTATTTTATTATGTGCCAGCTGCAAAGGTCGTTGTTTGTCGGAAGGAGAATGCATACAGTGAGCGGATGGACCGGTCAGCTAAAGATCCTTATCAGAGAAAGAAAAGGGGTCCTATTAAAAATTTCACAGCGAGCAGCTTTTGCTTGAACAATAGAGAAGGGTCGTTTTATCCAAGGGGTCAAATTCTGCATAATACAACACAGTACCGGTTTGAGATATTGGGAGGTTTCTTCCGCCAAAGGGGAAGGAAAGTGTTCATAGAGGCAACTAATTGCTTAACCCCTCTCCAACGGCTTTTCATAGTATTTTAGCATTGACAACATGAATCCTTATCTGACAGAATGTAGCTGAATTTATAGTTTGTAAAATGCCTTACTTCGAAAGAGAGACAGGTAAAAATGAGAAAATATAAAACAGTAGGGTGTGGAAATGGCAAGGTCAAAATCAACGGTCAAAAATGTGTCTAAAATAGATTTCCGCCAGTGATCTTCCCAACTCCTTAAAAATGAAGACATAGCAGTTTTAAAGAGAGCTCATCGATTGTGTGGGGACAGAAAGACAAGCAAAACTGTTCTTTTTTTTACTCGTGTAAAAGGGATATATACCATACAAGGGATTACTTTCTTCTTTTGTAATAACTATCAAAATCCAAATACCAGAATATTGAATAAACTTACAGCATAATATAAGAGATTAAATCACGAAGGATTTTCACTTTGAATTCAAGCAAAATAATTAAAATTAAGAAAGAGCTCAAACAATTAAATTTTTCTTTTGTGTGAAAATCATTAACTTTTCCTTTTGACCCCACTTAAACAAATGAATATTGCTGTTGCATTTTTTTAATAACAGCAATAATATTTTCTACCCATTTTTTGATGCACTCCTCAATAAAGTTATTTTCAAATAAACAAAAATTTCTAATTAAATTTATATTTTATTTAGATCAAAAACATCGCAAATTAAAAAAAAAACTTATTTGTAGCAAAATCTAATGTGTACATACAGTAGCGCATATAAACATTTTTCAAGGGGGGAAGGGTCCATTGTAGAAAGTTCCCCAACTTGTATCATACCTCAAGACAAAACCAATTAATTCTTCTGATTTTGTTAACAAAAAATAGTAACAAATAAATTACTGAATTAATAGCTAGCATTAATTAATAAAATAAATTGTAATTACAAGTACTTAATTAAATTTTGCATTATATACATATAGGATTATCATCAACTGAAAAAAACTCAAGGGCTTTGGAGGGGGTCACCCCCTCCCCCTTGTGTGCGCCATTGTGTACATATCTTTTCACTTTTTAGCAAAATTTTTGAAATTTATGGGAAAGGGAATACATAAACGATACATTTAAAAAAATAAAATTAAAGTATAAATTTGATTTCTTTTACGTGAAAATCTAATTTTTTTTCTGTCGAAAGGAGTAATTGAATTCTTTCTGAATATTTATACGAAGTTGAAAAAAAAATATATAATACTTTTAAACTCGTTTTATAATTCAGTCTAAGAATTAGTGGCATGCACATACCTCTTTTTTTGGGGGGAGAGGGGTAAAAAAACACGTAGACCTAAGCGCGAAGGCATAAGCTAGATGGCGAAAATTAAAAACTTGTTGGTCTAAGGAGGGGTATTGAACTCTCAAACCCTCCCCTTGTGTGTGTGTGTGTACGCCACTGCTAAGAATTAATTGTATAGTTAATACATTCTCTTATATTTGAAGTTAATGGGAAATCCCAATAAGTTGGATTCAGATACCCAAAAAATTGCTATACTTACACTATAAATCTATTTAACAAAATGAATGGATTTGTGTTTGATATATATAAAAAACAAACCATTGAATTGCACTTTAATTAAAATATTCTTTACTATCTGGATTGAAATTAAAGTTTTGTCTGAAATTATAAAGTCAAGATATCTATCTTCATTAATTAATATATTTCCTTTTTATTATAATCTTCATTTGAAAATGTTGAAGTAATGAAATTCAATAACATTTGCATTTAATTTTCTTGTTGATAATAAGTGTTTCAAAGTGGTAGTAAAAATTTTCTTTCTTTCTTTCTTGTAGTAAACTCTGACGGTAAGTTTTCCTCATTCTGAAGCACAATTATTCCTACATAAAAAATGCAATAATGAAGTAAATTTGACAATATCAATTAAATTGACAATTACTGGATAGATATTGCAAATTTAAATTTTTATACAGCTTTCGCAGCCAGCAATACTCATAAAAAATGAATTATTTTCAAACTATACATAGTTTATTAACTAAAAAATGAAATAAATTTTTTTAAATGTATTTAAATAATAAAAACTACAAAGACCCATTAATTTTAAAAATAAAATTTGAGAAAACATATAGAACACGAACGTATATTTTTTTGCGGCAGTTTCTGAAAAGAAAAAAAAAATGAATATAGAATTTTTTAGAAATATTCCCAAATTTTATATTGGAAAGATAGCTGCATTTTTAAGAATAACATTAAAGCTACTTTTGTATTTGTATAAATACATTTTGAAAAAACGAATGCAAAGAATGATAGCATTTAATTTTGACTCTTATTTCTTTATTGTGAATGTGGTGTGGCAGTTAGGGAAGGATGTACGATCTTCCGTCATCCTCTTCCTCTTAAAAATGTGTAGAAATAGCATTTCCAATAATTAAATATCAAACAACAAATTTTAAATTAAAACAAATGTAAAAATTGTTAATAACATTATTCAAGAAAGTAAGAGAGAGAGAGTTATATATATATTTACATCGCACTATAAAGCTGCACGAACGCTATTGGTGAAGGTCCTCATTATTTTGAACTATGGTCACGTTTTGAGGAAGACACCTCAGCTCTCCTAACTTCCACACCACACCAACGAGAGGAATTAGACCCCTCGACATATTTAACGTGCATCGGCCTCCTTTGCACGGCGGGTCTTCAGCGGTACCAGGCTCACACTCATGATACGCCAGCTACGAGCAGGTGACCTTGACCATTAAGCTACCACGGTCTAGTGGTCAAGCTGCTCATAAAAACTGGCAGTGCATACATAATTCGATTCAAGGGAATTATAGAAAAAATAACAATTGTGAGAAGTTGAAAAGTTTTATTAATATTTTATCTAAAAAGTTTCAAAATTAAAAAAAAAAACGAAGAAAAATTTGTAAATTATTTTTTATTGAAATAAATTTTGCAGTCAAAATAAGCTTTTCATTTTTTAAAAATTTTATTAGCATACCTGTGTAAATCAAATATTAATTTTTAACATTAAAATAATGAGTAGTCAAAAATAGTTTTTGAAGATATTAGAAATACTAACATAAAAATATATATGTATATAGCATTTATAAAAAAGTTTAATCGTTAAAATTTTCAAAATAACAGTATATGAAAATCACAGTATAAGTAGAAAATAGTTTTATTGAAAAAAATAAAATGTAAAAACTTTAAAAAAAAAATATATATATATATATAAATAGATTTATAGAAAGTAAACATAGTATGTAATAATAAATAAAGATAAGAGAGAAAAAATTTTAAAAATTAAGTTCATTTATATATTTAATACTATTTTAATAAATTTCAATAATATTTATTTCATGTTTAAATATAACGAGATTTCCTTACTTTTAAAAAAATACCAATTGTTTCAAAAGAAAATTAGAAATTTTATTTAAAAAAAAAAGAATTATATGTGTAATGGAACTGTTTTTGAGCGCTTAATATACAAACAAATTTCTTATATCTTAATCTTTTCAACTAAAATCAAAATATTGTTCAAAAACTAGTTGAAAATTTCTACCCTGAAATACAAATATTAAAAATTCATTTTTTTAATGTATTCTATTTAAAAGTTGTAATTGTATTTCGAACTCTTTTTTGTGGTGGAAGCCCACAATTTCTAACTCTTTTACTCTAACTTAGTGACGCAGTCAGACGTAAGAAGATCCAACAGACGGGCAACCACATTTGAATGATACTCGCGCTGCTTGGCGTTTTTGGCATATTCTGAAGCTTGAAAAAGCCCTTGTTTCTGAAGACATCCCGAAATTCCTTTACTACACTTTAACCCTTCATTCTTAAAGCTCTCATTTTTATATCCGGCGTATAAAGTGCACCCGTAAATTTCCATCTTATTTTTTGTGTTGAAAGTGCTCTTTATACGCCAGATTTTACAGTATTTGAATTTTTATTTCAAGGAGAGAGATAATTAATTTTGGAAGAAATTGAAGTTGCTGTTATGAGAGATTATGATTCAAGGTGTTAAGCTATCTGCGATTTATTTCATTCTGATGCAAGTGTCTGGCATATTTCCCTGAAAGCTCACCTGACGAAACTAATATTGATGATGATAAGGATAATGTTATTGAAGATGCTATTCCTGCTATGATATCTAAAGTTGAAAATGAGAATATGGCAGATCCACCTGACAATGATAACTAGGAGAACAATTAAATCATTACCGGATGGACGGAATATGCGGGCAGACAAAAAGTGTTTGAGTTGTCGGCAAGCATGGCTTGCAATCAGACATTTCGCAACAGAGCACACCATTCGATATATTTGTACTACTTGTTGACGAAGAGATCATCAATCACATTGTTGTTGAAATAGATAGATATCAAGGCAAATTATGTCATCGAAACCAAAATTGAAGCGTTCCAGGATAAATCAGTGGAACGAAACGAATCATGAAGAAATAAAAAAAATCATAGGTTTGATTATGTGTATGGGTTTGGTACCACTTGGTCGCTTGGAAGATTATTAACAGAAGGGGCCCTAGAGCCCGGACCCCTTTCTAGGACGGCATTTGGATCGGATTTGAAAAATTCTTTTTTGTTACAAAAAAATTCGATATATTTTCAGAAACATTGTGAATTTGGTATTTAATTAAATGTATCTTATTTCCTTATTTTGTACTCTGTATGTTTAATGTCAGCTTTCTTTAATGTTGCAGCTTGAAAAGTTCGGGAGTACATTTTGAATCCTGAAATTTGATATATAGTTGACTCTCGATAATTCAAACCTTCGACAGTACGAACCTCTCGATAATTCGAAGTATATGTTCAGTCTCTAGAAAAATCCTTCATATTTCGAACTGCACTCATGTCCATAAATTAAGAATAATGAAGTTCAGGCAAAGAAAGAGACAGAAGCAAAACAAATTTGACTTATTTGTAAAGTCTATTTATTAAACAAAAGGTAAAGAGCAAAAAAGATGCTATATGTTTGACATAATTAATAAAAATTGCAATTTTTACTCCCTGGAGCAAATTTCAAAAAAGAACCTATTTACAAAAAAACAGTATAACATGATTAGTATGATGGTTGGTAACGAGTATGTCTCCCGGACGATGCAATACAGACATTTCAACGCCTACGCATGTTGAGTATCAAATTATCGATCTGTTCTTGGGGAATATTACACCACTCATCAAGCAATGCCTTCCGAAGTTCCGGTAGACAGGTGGGAAGGGGTTGACGGGCAGCAATTCGTCGGCCAAGCATATACCACACATGCTCTATTGGATTCAAGTCCGGTGAGTATGCTGGCCAATCCATATGGGTGATATTCTCCGATTGAAGGGATTCGTCTACAATGTTTGCACGGTGAGGACGGGCGTTGTCATCCATAAACAGAAATTCAACACCCATGGCGGCCCCAAAAATGTACATGTTGTTCCAGAATGACATCCCGATAGATGTGGCCTGTCGTTGTTACACTCTGAACATGCAGGTCAGTTCTGGAACCAAGAATAATTCCTCCCCAAACGAGCCACCCTGCACCACCGTAACGTTGTTGTTTAATGGTGTTCTCTTGGTGGTAACGGGAACCTGGCGCTCTCCATATGAAAGTCCGGCGAGAATCAGACTGCAAACTAAACCTGGACTCGTCGGAAAACATCACACAAGACCACTGTTGCGGTGTCCACAATGCATGCTCTCTACTCCAGGTTAATCGCAGGCGACAGTGAGTTGCGGTAAGGGGAACACATCTGACAGGCCTACAAGCATATAGACCAATGTGCCCTAAGCGTCTGTACACGGTCTGCCTTGAAACTGTCATACCGGTAGCTGAAGAGAGCTGACGAGATAGGTCTGATGCTGTGCTCCGTCTGTTTCTTTTGGTAGTAACTGCCGAATACCGGTCCTCATTCGGCGTTGTAACTTGGGGGCGACCTGTGCTGTAACATCTTCTCACATTACCATCATCTTGGAATCGTTGCCAAAGCCTGGAGATGACACTCTGGGCGATTCCAAGTTCCTCGGATACTTCCAATTGGGTCGTTCCACATTCGAGTCGTCCGATAATTCTACCATGTAAAAATCATCCTAATGCTTCCTTTGTGCCATAACTATGCGGTTATTGCACTGAAAGGCTTTTAAATAGCTTGTGAACATTTTTATTTATTTGCCGCCGTTCCTTATATACCCTTCTCTTACACTGTCGTCATTGTGACATACTATCCGCGCCATCTGGTGGTTTCCTGTAATTTTCATATTCTTCTTCAAAATGTGTGAATTTTTGAAATTTTGGTGAAATTTTTATTTTAGAGTTCAATTTCTGTGCGATTCTGAATTATCCTTAATTTATGGACATGAGTGTAAAACAATACGTTTGAGTACACTCAATAATTTGAACTAAAATCTGTTACTGGTCCGACTACAACACGCAATATAAATATAATTCTAAGTTATCTTATGAAACTCTCGACAATTCGAAAACTCACTACCATTTGCAGTCCTGTAGCAAACAGGTTGGAGTTTACAAGTTTTGTGTTGTATTGTCTCTGCGTGTCTACCCTGTAACGTAATCCCTTTAATGGCCATCTGTCTTCTACCTCTTCTTAGTGTTTCCCGGTTCATCAGGGGAAAATACACTTTTATTGCTTTCCTTCTTCAAGTGAACAATAGACCAACTGCACCTGTTATCAGCCGTCCATTTCTGTTGTTTTACACGTAACCTTGTTAAACATGTGTTTAGAAAGGATGGTCCGCTGTTGTGAAGAAGAGATGCGCGTAGGATTGTGTTTGAATGCATTGAATGTATTCTTTTAATACAGGACTTTTAACTTATGTAAAATATTTACACTATATGTAATATGTACTTTTTAAAAATTCTTTAAAATAATTTTATACATATGTACAATTGTTGTTTTTTTACATAATTTCAAATTTAAATGTGTTAGAAAAAAATTTTTCTTCCTGTATTTTGGGAATTTTTTCTCTACTCTCTTGATAATTCGAACTCTTGATAGTTCGAAGTTTTTCATTGGTCCCTTCAACTTCGAATTATCGAGAGTCGTTTGTATTTTCTCTAGAAAATTTCTCCTCATCCCAGAGTGGGGTCATAACCAAGAACTATCGTAGGGTGCCCACCGCCCGCTGGGCAAAAATCTAATGTACCGCCTCTCTAAAGGATTTTTCATATTTTGACTAATAATGGACATTGACGTTATAAACTCATCTACCTTATAAGAGTAAAAAGGAAGACATTAAAAAAATAGCAAAAAGACACCAAAATGACCTTTTTTTTTCTGAACTAAAAGGCTACTAATAAATTGAAAACTTTTAATTTTGCCAAATGCGAATTGAATTTAAGCACTCCTGTACGTCGTTGGTAATATTAACCATTTTAGAAATTTTCGTAAAGTAACTTTCACAAAAATTATTTTTGAGATGCCTTTGTCATGCATCGATCCACAATATACACCGCTGATAAGCAAGAAGACATTTTCTATTGCGGTATTGCTGGCTCTGCCACGAATTTTGCTATCAAAAGAAGGATGTGTATAAAGAGTAGACATTAAATGGACAATGAACCAACACACTGTGCACTAATATTCTATAACGTTGGGTGCCAAATTATAAGGGGTGTGACCCAATGTAATAAAGGGACACGCAGGGAATGGGTTCTTAAGTTAGTCCACTAGTTAATTAAAACACATTTTATTTGACAAAACAAACATTAATATACAATAACTAGAGAACTAACATTTAGATTTACAACTGAAAAGGGATCGGAGCGCATGCTCGTACGTCCTTACAGTTCGGAAGCTTGGCCATCACTGAAGATTGTTCTACCCGCTAGAGGGCGTGTAAGTCTTTCTACTGTTAATATGGGAGGAGGGGGGTTATATACAATTCTATTTTTCTTTAACTATGCTATGCTATCGGAAAATCGAGCCCTTTTTTGATTTTTCGATGTCTGTTTAAAATTCAGCATATTTATTCGACTTATTAAAAGTTTTATTTTGAGAAATTCATAAAAAATTTGGCTTGATTGATGGAACTGTATGTGGCCTGCTGCCACCCGCCTTGGGTGCACGCACTGCATACCTACTGGGATTGCGCGCGGCCCTGGTCATAACGGACATTCCTTCCACCGATAGTACGTCCAGTGTCAGCTAACCAAAAGGAAATAGAGGTAATAAGAGATTTTGGAAGATACAGAGTCATGGTAGATATTTTATTTTAGTCTTGAGCATAATTATTTTAAGCTAAAACAAACGCTTTTGATCCCTACAATCAGCAAACTCTTTGTTGAAGAAATAGGCTTGCTGAAAAGGGCAATTCTTTCTTGTATAATTTTGTCGTTTGAAATAGTAACAAGTAGTTACGTCTTTAATTTCGAATTATATTTTGTATTTTTTAAGACTTAAAATAATATACAAATGCTGTAGTACTTCTCGTAAGGTACTCCTCCGAATAAGGCCCAATTGTATTGATATTAGTTTCTTTGAATAGAGAGCATATATGTTTATCTCTTAAGGAGGACCCTATAAGGGACATTTTATTTAAGTGACACTGAAAAAAGTTTCAAAGAGATAATATAGAAGAAAAGAAATAAAGATATTCTTTCTCAGGATTTCAAAAAAAAAAAGCTTGCGTTTCTCTTTAAATAGATCAAATATACTGTGGCCTACTAAATCAATAAAACTTCAATAGAGAAAAGGAGCAGAGAGAAAAAAGTGCAACACTGATCTGTTCGGTGCTTCGATTTATAGACAAAACAGGATATATAATAAACTGATTCCGCTTGGCGGGGGCGTGTTTTCTCTGGATTTACTTCAGAAATACAAATGCTGGCTTAGGCGGACTCAAAGCACAGGCTATAAAAAAGAACGCGTAATGGATTATTTTCAATAAATTTTTGTAAGTAAAAAATTCTATTTTCTCATTTTAAATACAGTTGAACCTCTATTTAAAGAAGTCTCTAAATCCCGAAAAAAAGTTCATTATATAGAGGTTCATCTTTCAATATATTTTATAAACCACATAAAACAAATTTTAAATTCAAAACACGGTATACTAAAAAAGTAATCACATTCACACTTTTTTGTAAATTAATATCTACTTTATATATCTTTTTATATATACCCCCCCAAATGTAATAAAAACAAGAAAAATGAATATCGGGGAATTTACTGTATTTTCAACATTAAGAAAATCATTTTATATTAAAATTGATGAATTTTAAGGACATTTTGTAATTTAAAGCATACAAGTAATTTTAAACATACATTATTTTATAACTAGAAATTCTAAACACACATTACCTCATGCATCCTTCAATTTAATTACTCATAAAATCTGTTAATTTTGTTTGAAAGAATACTTTTTTTCATAATACGTATCACACCTTTGCAATGTACGAAAAATCCCTTCAGGCGTATTTTTCAGAGTATTTTCTTAAATTTTTATAGCCCTTTATTGCTACGTAGAAATGGGTCGTGTCCCAACGCCTTCGCAAATTGAAGAGCTTTTTTTTTTATCACGAAAGGGAGGTCTAGAGATCGGAACATTTTTATCTCGCATTGTGTGTAACACCTTTAAAATTGCCTCGTCGACATCTTCATAGACATATGTTAAACGTTTTGAACAAGAATTCGATGAATCGTAATTTTGTAATTTATCTCGATTTTTTATTATACTTCATAATTTGAGGAATACCAAATTTTAAAGCAATACTTTTTTTCTAGACACCTTTATTCACTTCCTGAAGAATTAAAAATTTTTTGCATGATGCTCAAGCACTTACGTTTTGACATTTTCGTAATCATGAAATTTTTTTTTCTTGTTCTTTATATAATGCAATATGTATTGTATAATATAATGTATTATTCGAAGTAAACCTACCTTTCTATAAATATTTTTATTTATTTATTTATTTTAGCCAGCCTAAGGTTAAACCTTGTGTTGTATCTCCCCATTACACGGTAGATGTCGCTGCGAATGGGCGCGTCTCTGTTTTTCACTGTAACCATATATTGACTTTTTTTGTTGTCTTCTGTTGTGCGTAGTCAGCTGCGCTGAATAAAAAAGTACAAAAGCATCTTTGGGTACTCACTGGACTATTCCAAACTCATTACCCTACTCGTGTTCCAATATTCTGGCGCCCAAGACATAAACAAACCCAAGTAAAATAATTGATCCAAAACAAAATGGATAAAAACTGCTTGATCCAAAGGAAAGTGCTACGATCGGCCGTTACGAAAACAATCAGTGAATTGGATAACTGCATCGCAGCAAACGATTTTCCTGCAGCGTCGCTGGCATTTACCAAACTTGAAGAAAAGACAAAGCGTCTTTTTGAAAACGACGAATTAGTGATTACATATCTTTCTTCACATCCTGATCCCGACACAGATCCCGACACAATTGTAGAGAATGAGCTGGAACAGAACGAAACGTACCGAGATAATTTTATCTCTGCAAAAGTTCGTTTCCAAGAGTTTTCGAAAATCTATGAGCAGAAAACACAACAATTGGATATCTCTCCATCGATGGATCGTTTAAGCATAAATCTTCCTAAATTGCAATTAATAGACTTCGATGGTAATCCCAAAAATTGGTTTTCCTTCTGGTCCATGTTCCAAAAAATTGATGAGGATCCTAAAATAGAGGACGACGTGAAATTTGCATATCTGATGCAAACAACAAAAGGTAAGGCTTTTGATTTCGTTCAATCTTACCATGTATCTAAAGGTGAATACAAAACTGTCATAAAAAATTTAAAAACTCGTTTTGCTGATGATAAAATGCTAATTGAATTATATGTACGCGAACTTTTAAAATTAATTCTAAATCAATCGCATAATATGTCTTTTACTGATTTAGTAGACCAATTAGATACTTATTTGCGTTGTCTAGAAAATTTAGGAGTAACTAAAGAAAAATATGCATGCATGCTCTATCCGTTAGTTGAAGCTTCAATCCCTGAACAAATTCTAATCGCATGGGAAAGAGAAAGAAATTCTATTTCTCGTAACAGCACTGCAAATACGCATGACCTTGACTTGTTAATTCAATTCCTTCGTTCGGAAGTGGTCAGTGCTGAGCGCCTGCGTATTGCAAAAGCTTTCTGTGCGGGAGAAAAAGATAAAAATAGAACAAGTAGACAGAAAACTGACCCCTCTGGCGATCTCAGTTCGGTGACCCCCGTCCCCACTGCATCGAGTTTTGTTACCCAAACAAAAAGCGAAAGGAGAGAGTCGAATATTTTTTGTTTATTTTGTTCGAAAAAAACTCACCGCAGTAGTGACTGTTTCACGGCGCAAAAAATGCCCTTTCAAGAACGAAAAGAGAAAGTTTTGAAGATGAAAGCGTGCTTATCGTGTCTTAGAATTAACTGTCGCGCAGATAGATGCGGAATGAGTGTTCGGTGCATAGTTTACTCGAAAAAACATTTTCCAATTTTATGCCCAAATTTATGTAGAGAAAATGAAAATTCCTTTTCTTCTCCGAGCAAAACAGAAATTAATAGTGTCACCAGCAATAGCTCTTCCGGTTCGACAGATGTTTTATTGCAAACACTCAGAATTAGAGTATCAGGCCCTTTGAAAACAAAAATAGTTCGCTGTTTATGTGACTCAGCTTCGCAAAGGTCATATATAAATCGTGATCTCGCAGAGTTTTTGGACTTAAAAGTTGATCATCCCGAATTTCTTAAACATAGTTTATTTGGAGGTATTGAAACGGAAAAAATTAAACATTTCGCATTTAAATGTGAACTTCAGGAAATTCGGGGAAATTTTTCGTGTGAAGCGATATTGTTAGATAAGGAAGTAATTTGCGGAACAATTCCAAAAATAAGTAAATCTGATGCAGAATGCTTCACTAAAAATGGAATTTATTTATCCGATTGTGAAAAAAATGATTCTGCCATATCAGTTTTACTGGGTGCTGACTATTTAGGAAAAATTTTAACTGGTTTCATAAGTCAACAACCCAATGGTTTAACCGCTGTTCAGACTTATCTAGGGTGGGTAGCTATGGGAAAATCATTATCCTATACCACTTGTTCTAATCATGCCATGCCTGTGATTTCACTGCTAAACGGTAGCAAAATTTGTGACCTTTGGTCATTGGATATTCTGGGTATACGGGACCCTGTGGAAAACAAAACAAGAAAGGACATTGATGATGATACTGTGTCTTTTTTCGAAAAAACTGTAAAATTCAATCAGGGCAGGTATGAGGTAAATCTTCCATGGGTTGAAGGGCATCCAAAACTACTTGATTTGCTATTTCAATCTGAAAAACGTCTCAATACCATGACTTCTAAACTTATTTCCACAGGAAAATTTGATTCTTATGACAAAATTTTGAAGGAATGGGAACAGTTGGGAATCATAGAACCAGTACCAATTAATATTAAGGGGGTAAATTTATCGCAACAAAAATGCAGGTATTTACCTCATCGAGCTGTCTTTAAGGAGTCTAGTCTTACGACTAAAATTCGCCCAGTTTTCGACGCTTCAGCAAAAGATGAAAATTCCATTTCCTTAAATCAATGCTTAGCAACTGGACCTAATTATATTGAGATGATCCCTTCCATTCTAAATAAATTTCGCAAAAATGGACTGGGAGTCATTTCAGATATTCGCAAAGCCTTTGCAGCGTGCGTTTTTTTACGAATTGAATGCGATAATAAAGTCAAAATTAAATTAGTTCAGGCAAAATCACGCGTCGCTCCTCTAAAAAAGGATCCCATCACCAAAACGAAAAATGAAATGTCCATCCCTAAACTCGAACTCTTGGCAGCAGTTATCGGCACTCGCCTTGTCCAGAGCGTCAAAACATCATTAAACATTCACAGCATTCAAACTTTCTACTGGACTGACTCAAAAGTCGTGCTTTGTTGGATCAAAAATTCTGGGACTTGGAAAACCTTCGTTCGTAACAGAATAAAAGAGATCCATTCCAGCTCATCGAAGGAAGACTGGTATTACGTTCCATCACAGATGAACGCTGCAGACATCGCATCCAGGGGATGCAACGCACAAACTCTCTTCAGTCTTTGTTGGTGGAGGGTCCAATATGGTTGAAAAACCGTTCCTCCTGGCCAGACACCAAAGACTCTGATTTCAAGGATGCTCTTGAACTTGCTACCGAAGAGAGAAAACCTACAGTTACGACGAATCTGTCTCTGAATGATTCCGACTCTAATTTCTTCGAGTGGACTAAACGTGTTTCAAAGTTTTCTTCCATCGTTCGAACTTTGGCCTATGTAAAACGATTCCTTTCAAATGCTAAATCAGTAGCTAATCGTCAAAAAGACTCTTTACTTAAAGGAAACCTTAGTGAAAAAGAGCTCTCAAAATCTGAGCTCGAAATTCTCCTTTTCATACAGAAAGAGACTTTGGCAAAAATCGTCGACTCATACCACCGAACTTTGTCGTTTACCTTGATTCTGATGGCCTCCTCAGAGTGGAGACAAAACTTTTCTCTACAGATACTGGAGATTACTTTAGACGACCTATTTTATTACCTCACAAACATGAACTTGTTTAAGGCTCATTGAAGAGACTCATCGAATCCATAACCATGCAGGTATCCAAGCACTTGTTATTGTCCTGCGAGAAAAGTATTGGATATTGAGATCGAGGAAAACTGTCCGATCAGTCTTGTCTAAATGTGTAATTTGTCAAAGATTTAAGTCAAAACTGTCAACTTCTGTGTTTGCACCTCTTCCTGAAGAGCGTGTAAGAATGTCAGCTGTGTTTGAGACGACCGGTGTGGACCTAGCTGGTCCTCTGCTCCTGCGAAATCGTGACAAAGTGTGGATCGCAATTTTCACATGTGCGGTTTACCGTGCCATCCATTTTGAACTTGTCTCGGACATCTCAACACAAAGTTTTCTTCTTGCATTGAGAAGATTCATTTCACGTCGAGGTCGAGTAAAAACAATTTACTCAGACAATGGTACAAATTTCGTTGGACTCAACAACGAACTCCAAAACATCGATTGGAGTGCCATCATTGCTCACTCTGATTTGAAGAAGATCTCCTGGCACTTTAACCCACCGACCGCCGCTTGGTGGGGTGGTTGGTGGGAAAGGGTGGTCCGAATGTTAAAGGAATTGCTGAGACGCAATTTGGGAAAAGCTTCTCTTCAATATGATGAACTTCACACCATCGTATGTGAGTGCGAGGCTCTTCTAAACAGCAGACCCCTAACTTACCTCTCGGAGGACCCTCTGATTTGGTACCTATTACTCCATCTCTATTTTTGCAGGACCAAACTGAATTCTGTGTTCAGGACTTGGACCTGAAATGATATGCAAAATCTTCGCAAACGTGCGAAACATCTTCACGCCGTAAAACATAAACTTAAAACTCGATTCCAAAAGGAATATATCTCACTTTTAAAACAGACGAGCAATAAGGTACAAACTCCACTTTCTGTTGGAGACATTGTATTAATCAGTTTGGATAATAAGAAACGTGTAGATTGGCCTTTGGCTAAAATTGTCGAAATTTATAAGGGGCGTGACGGTGTTTCCCGCGTTGCAAGATTGAAAACTCAGAGTGGTGAACTGATACGGCCGATTCAACGTTTGTGCCGCTTGGAAACTTCAGGTAAAATTGCTGAAATTATGAGAGAACCAATAACTACCAGAAGAGGTAGAACTATTAAGTCTTAAGACTTGAACTCTTATTTTGAAAATTTTCTCTTGAACATTAATTTGTGTATTTTAATTTCAATTTTTAGTGTTAAGTTTTTCTAATCAGTTTGTACATTATTTTTCTGAAGCATGTTTAATTTTCTAGAAATCTGGATTTATGTTTAAGTTAAACTGTAACTTTTGTGGGCGGAGGATGTTGTATCTCCCCCATTACACGGTAGATGTCGCTGCGAATGGGCGCGTCTCTGTTTTTCACTGTAACCATATATTGACTTTTTTTGTTGTCTTCTGTTGTGCGTAGTCAGCTGCGCTGAATAAAAAAGTACAAAAGCATCTTTGGGTACTCACTGGACTATTCCAAACTCATTACCCTACTCGTGTTCCAACACCTTGTTTGCTTGGCCCAAGTTAACCTTTAAGTTTGACACCCTTGTCATAGGATATATAAGCCTGTAGACCATTAAATATTGTCTTAAATCTTGGAATGATTTTGGTACGACCCCTCATTTTCTTTCCCACATTGATTTTTGCTCGATATTAGTTTCTTATTATAGTGATAATCGAAATTCGTAATAATAATAGGAATAAGGCAAAGAAAATATTATGGGAGGATATAAAATGTCGATTCTTCTTAAAAATAATATTCTAGTTGAGAAAACTTATTTTCATATTCCTGAATTTTACACTAATGTTTTATTCTAATTTTGACAAAAAATTTAAATCATATTTCTTAGGAAAGAGATTGAACAGTTTTTAAATATTAACAATGTTTGGGTTCTATAAGAGAAATAATTCTAAATACGTAAATGTGTGTGTGTTTTTCATAAACAAAATTTTTTTAAATTAAACCAAGATTTGTTTAAATAAGGATTTAAGTTTTTTTTTTTAATTCAAAGAATACTGTAAATGAAATTTTTGTACGCAATAAACCCTAAATCCTAATGTATCCTAATGTATAATCTGTAAATTAGCTTCACGTTGACTATATTTTTAAATCTTTTTAAAGCACATTCGAAGCGGAAAATTTGAAAAAAATTTCATAGCTGTATCAAAAGTCAATATAGCAAAATTGTTAAAATATAGCATTATTAAGAAAACACATATAAAAAGCGAATAATAAAACAAACAAAAAACAAGATTAACAGATGAAGTTTTTAATATTCTTTTAATTCAAATAAGAGATCAATAAATGATATCAATAATTTTTAAAGAAATTTTACAAACTTCATTATTGCTATAACAAAAACAAGGGTTTGGATTGGTTTCGATATATGAATGCCCCATATTGCTTCAATAATATATTATGAGAAAGTAAGAAATATCAAGAATCAGAGTTTTGATGTACTGAAATGCCCAGCATTCAATTCTTTCATGATTACTTTAATGATGCATATATATATATATATATATATATATCATCATTCTGTATATATCTGGGTTGTATTTTATATTCTATAAATTTTAAAACAATATTTAGAGTTTTTAAATGTATATATATAGATTTAAAGTTATTTTATTATAACTTACTAATTTTATTCGTAACTGATATACTCCTTTCTGTCGCGCGGGAAAAATGGTTATTGCTGTACTCACGTTGTAAGTCTTTTCATCTAATTGTTTATAGCTTTGATTTTAACATATACTAGTAATTATTATAGACTATAATATCATCGTTTTATATTAATAGATTCTGGTTTTATTCGTAATAATAGTTAAACTTCTCTTGACATTTTTTACTTTCCCTAAGGCCCAGAGTATTGGCAAATACAGGTGAAGGTTGGCTAGTAGCAAAACTTTGTTTAAACCTGCAATCCTGGTTCTTAAAGCCAGGAGTTTGCTATAGTACTACTGTGGCTAATATACTTTTTACTATCATGAGACTAGTTATCTTAGGTTTATAACTATTCTGTG
>BMAO01014016.1:0-17826 GCA_019973975.1 Trichonephila clavata
CCTTTTGTAAAATAAAACCCATTTATGAAATAATGGTGGCCACCCATTTAAAAAATTGTAACAGGTGATGAAACGCACGTACCGTTTTTTGACGTTGCAACACATCAACAAAGTATAATATGGTCTCTGAAGGTGATCCCACTCCAACAATGATGAAAAGACAACTCGATCAATGAAAAAGTAATGTATGTCGTTTTCTTCAGAAGCATGAGATTGGTCAAAGCCATCAAGTTGGAAGGACAGAAGATAGAAACAGCAAACTGGTATACCACTAAACGTCTTCCAGAAATTCTCCAAGAAGCTAATGTTCGGAGACTAATTCTTCACCATGACAATGCATCTTCCCATACAGCAAGAATAACAATTGAGTTTCTTAAACAATAACAATTTAAAGTGATAGAACATAACCTTATTCTCCGGATCTAGCTATGTATAACTTTTAGTTATTTTTTAATCTAAAAAAGAACTTACGTAGATGTCGTTTTCATTTAGAAAAAGAGATTGATGCGGCTATAAATGCATTTTTTCATCCATTCCAAAAAATGAATGGTTTGAGGCATTTAATCTGTGGAAAATTCGTCTACAAAAGTGCATTGATGAGTGAGGAGAATACTTTGATCACTCATAAAATTTTGTAATTATAGCCTTAAAAACCTAGGAGTATCTCAAAATTTCTGAGTGACCCTCGTATAATTAACAAGTGTTTAATGAACTTTAAGAAAAATGCTTATTTTATAATCTTTTACATTATTGTTTTATAATTACTAAAATTCTTTCATGTAATTAGTGCACGAAACTGTATAGAATTCAAAAAATTAAAACAAATACGGTCAATTTTTCTAGTTTATTGTTATATAATAGAAAATAAAAAATTTTAAAGTTATTATTGTTCGAAGGATTATAAATATTTTACATATAAATAGTACTTTCCTTTCATTTCTAAGGTTTTATATCATTATCGCATTTTCCTTGGAATAAAACTTATATAAAACAAACCTATATAAATTACAGGGATTACGCGAAAATTTTTAGCAGAGACCTAGGAAACTCGCTACTAAATAATGAAAGAAATATTAATAGAAAATATAAGCCCTTTCCGTTTGTGAGAGCATTTAAGTTCTATAAGATGCTTCAGAACTTAGTGAGCAATATTTATCAGGCTACTGAAATAGGGAAGCCGCTATTGAAATTTTTCCCATCGATCTACGCTAGTGTCGAATTCCAAGACAGGTTTCTATGAGTAAGATAAATGAGGTACATTCCATATTCATATTCCCTAGCGGCCGTCTGAATTATATACATGCTAATAAATCACTAAACACCTTTCAGACAGTGAAAAGGGGGTTATAAAGGAAAATGGGGATATATTTAATGATCAAATACGTCTCTCATTTTTTTATCAATATAATCTTAATTATCTCAATAGTGCAGTGCTTTTCAAACTTTCCCTATTTGAAACCTAATATTCAATCATAATTTTCATCGCGCCCCCCTCCATACAAATAGCAATATGTATATATATATTGATTTAACAATATTATACTTAAAGCTACAACACAACTTTACCTTTTAAAGGCAACCGGCGTATATATGCGTCTCGCTCAACCAGTGCATTAAATTCCTGGGACGTATACATTTGTCTTTCAGAAGTAAAATCTTTTCTGTGCACTTCTATCCACATAAAATTATTCCGAAGGTTTTGAAATGCAATAAAAAGACTTTGACAATGTGTGTTTGCGAAGGATTTACTTATACTAGAGGATTTCCTTATTTATTCCTTTTCTTCCTCCCCCCCCCCCCAATACATCAAATACGTGCTCCTACGTGGAAAACAGAGGCATTGGGGAACGAATCACGTTAACTTTTAATCCGCAGTGAAAGGGTTAATTATAAATAGTACAAATTATCCCGATAAGTGTTAATTTTTGTATATAATTTTATATGTGGCAAGAGTCGATGGGGTCTACCGGTAATTATTAAACTTGTTCTTAACTCAGTATTGTTAAATTAATTATAAAATACATTGCGCAGCACTGATACATTTATAAGTGTATTATATTGGTGTAAATATTAATTTTTTTTATTATGTCAGAATGTATTTTTTGTTTGTTTTTTTTTTGTTTACGTTCAGTAAATTAATATATTTTTTTTAATAATCTTTTGTTCCCAATTTTTCAATATGCTCACGACTCCCTAGTCAATTTATCATCCCCCTGGGGGAGCACCCCACACTTTGAAAAACGCCGCAATAGTGCTTTAAGAAATCTTTTAAACGGATTATAAACAATTTTATTTGGTAACATGCAAATTTATTAAATGAAAATGTTACTATATACCCTATAGTTATAGTGTTTTCTTCCAAAATTAGAACTTTTCCATTCTAAAGCTTTATTTCAATTACTGCTCCTCCTGTGTCTCTCTGTCTCTCTCTTTCTATTAAAAAAGTCTTTCTCTTAAATTTTCTTTGAGTATTCTTTTCTCTGATTGATTTACTTTATTCAATTCTTTTTATGGTATTGAAGAAACTTTTTCTTCTTTCTCAGAGATAAATGAGTAACTTTCTGTGAAGCCTTGGTTCACGGCCGTGATAGACAGGTGTTATGTTCATGAACTTGTGGTCAGCGTGTCATGAATTAGAGCCTTAGTGCCTCTGAAGACCCGCTGTGTAGAGTGAGTGAGTGAGTGAATATTAACGTCCCACTGTTCAGCTACACGAGGGCTTTTTTTTTAGGGAAGGTCCGCGTAATTTTGAACCATGGTCAAATGACGCGAACGACACCTGAGCTGGCACCCCCTCTCCTAACTACCACACCACACCAACGGGAGGACGTTTGAGCTCTCGACAGATTTAACGTGCATCGCTTCCCTACACGGCGGGTCTTTAGTGGTACTGGGATCGAACTCATGACACACTAGCCACGATCCGATGCCTAGACCACTTGACTACCACGGCCCCCACTGTGTAGAAGGAAAGATGCACGTAAAATCTGTTGAGGCTCAAATTCCTCCCGTTGGTGTGGTGTAGTAGTTTGGTGAAGGAGTGCCAACTCAGTTGTCGTCCTCGTCCCTTGATCACGGTTCAAATTTACAAAATCCATCGCAAATAGTCCTCGTGCTGCTTTAAAATTGTTGAAAATTGTGCATATGATTTGTGTAAATGTCAACAGATGGCGCTGTTTATTCTTGTCTTGTCTCCTGTGATTAAATGTGTTTCTAAACGTCTCTTTTGAATAAAGTCTCTATTCACTCTAAGTTAATATTTTTGATAGTGCTACGTTAATAAATATTCACTTTTACTCAACCTTGGTTTAATCGAGCATTCATTTGAGAAAGTATAATCTGTTTCAATTATTGGTTTCTTCTAGATTCGATTAAATCCTGTTTTAAATACGTATATTTTGGTATAGTCCAAATTTGTTTAGTTCAAAATGAGTAAATAAAATGGTACTATAAATGCTTAATATATTTCTATATTTTTACTTCTTTAATACTATTCCTTCCTTCCATCTAGAACAAGGATGGCGAACCAATGGCACGCGTGCCATCAATGGCACGCGACACAATATTTTGGGCACGCCAACGATCAAAACTTTTTAAATTTTATTTCAAAATAACAAAGCTCACTATGAAGTATTACGAACAAACGCGATTGGTCGGTCGCGGAACAGCTGGGAGCACACTCGTTTGTAATTGCCTTTCCTTAGTTACGTCGTGGACTGCAGTTGCTTATGATGTAAAATTTGTCTACGCATAGCATAGTTAATTTCGTTGATACAACTGTATTTTATTGTGTTATATTTACGATTTTTAATTATCATTTAACATGGCTAGTTCTGCAAAAGTACAAAAAGTGTAAGATAGTAAGTGTAACAGAGAATTTCAAACTTGGTGAATCTAGAATTATGGTATTATTAGTAAAGGTGAGAAAGCGATGTGTGTTTTATGTTCTGTAATAGTAGTATGTAGAACATCATTTGCAAAACGGCATTTTGAAACAAATCACTAATCCTCTTGTCAAAAAAGTGAGCCACAGTAAAAATAATTAATTGCTTAGCAACCATTTGGTAGGTGACTCCAATTCAGCATGCATTCTACTATAAGTAACATGTTACGATCCTAATATAAGTTATTTGTCATCCAATCTGCAACAACAGAAGCTACTTTAATTTGAATTACACCAGCGTTTCTCAAACTATGGGGCGCGTCCCCCTAGAGGGGCGTGATAACTCTACAAGGGGGGGGGGCGCGACCATATTGAAAAGTCGAAAACAAAAGATTATTTAAGAAAATCATTAATTTATGAAAAGTAAACAAACAAAATACATTCCGACATAATAAAGAATAAAATACGCATTTACACTGATATAATATACTAATAAATGTATCAATTCTGTACAGTGCGTTTTATAATTAATTTAACAGTACTAAAAGGTAAGAACAAGTTTTAAAATTAACAGGGAGCCCATGTGTAGGTTTGTCATAAAAAATGGTACCCAAAAATTAATATTTATCTTGATAAATTGTACGGTTTATAATTAATCCCTTAAGTGCCAGTTAAAAGTTACGCAAATCGCTCCCCAATGCCACAATTTTCCACGTAGGCGCGCGTATGTGATCTATGGGGAGAGAGAAAAGGAATAAATAAGAAAATCCTATGAAATAAGTAAATCTTTCATAAAAACTGTCAAGGTCATTTTATTGCATTCCAAAGCCTTCCGAGTAATTTTATGGATAGCAGTGCACAAAAAAGATCGTACTTCGAAGAGACGTATATATACGCCCTTGGCAATTATCGCTTTGGTTAGCGAGACATTTATTTACGTCGGTGGCACGTAAGAGTTTGAAGTCGTGTTGTAGCTTTAATGTTAAAGTATAGTATTATTGAATTCAATACATTGTGTTATCGTATGGAGGAAGTGAGGGGCGACGAAAATTATGACTGGAATATTGGGTCGCGAATATTCAGAGTTTGAGAAGCACTGAATTACACGTATAACTAAAACGCTTACAACTATACAGTGCAAAAGATATTTTTTCGTAGTAAATCAAGATTTTGAGTTGTTAGTATTTAACTTTATGATTTTTCCAATAATCACAAGTCAAAATTATTTGACGGCACGTCCATATCTCATTAAACACTTCTTTAGAAAAAATGGCTCGTTGATCCATAGGATTCGCCACCCCTAATCTAGAAGAAATGCAGACTATTCATAATATTCCAAACATTGAACATCATCACCTATTTCGTCATCCGGAAAGTATCCTGTCTCTTATTGACTAGTTAAAGGAACATAGAATGCATATTGATTATCTTAGTGTCTTATACCAATTTCCTAATTCGCTCTTACCAGGATGAAATTTCTAAGATTACTTTTGATTTGTTTATCACATTTAAGAACTTTTAATTTTTAATAGCTGCAAGTTTTTGAAATATTGAAGCAACTTTGAAAAATTTTAAGAAAAAGAATCTTATATAATACATTTAAATTATTTTTGACGTAATTTTAAAACCTGTTTTTTTTTTTTTTTAATTTTTTACATGAGTGAAATCAACAAAGGCCAGTATAAAAACCGTTAAAATACTTTTAAGTATATGAAAAGAAGAAACATTTTATCGTTTAATTCAACTTGAAGGTTAGTTTTCGTTTAAATTTTATTATTTAAGGAGGAGTAAAATAAAATACGAAAAATAATATAAATATATAAACTTATATAATATTTTTATTTCAAATAATTATATTTAACATTATATGTAAATTATATATAATTATATTTTTCTCAACGAAGGAGCAATTAAAAATATTTATAATTTCATTTATTTTCAATAAATTTCTCAGCTGTGTTGTACAAACTATATTAAACCATAAGACATTTCATTTTTAATATATAAAAGATAATTTATTATTTAAAAGCTAAAACTTCCAAAATAATAATTCAGAAACATAATAACCTGACTCAACAAAAAAATGGGAATATTTTTCTTTAAGAAATCTTTTTTTCTGAAAACAACGTATCTTGAATGCCAAAACACAACATAGCAGCTAAATTTTTTCTTATTTTTAAAAATACCAGCTACTGAATACCTCTGCTAAAAGTTTAATAAAGACAAATCCCCATTTACTATAACTTCATACACTTAGCATTCAAACAAGTGAAAAATTATATGCTTAAAAATTGTTCCTTGAAAAACTTTCAAAACAACAAAAAAATACTTTATCGTAAACAGGAACGTATACAAAAACAATGTCAAACTCTTTTGTTGTAATAAAAATTCCATAAGAGTTTCAGACATTTATCACACATCTTCAAAACAAAAGGATACAACACAAATGTGCATCTCCTTTTTTTTCTTTTTTTTTCAGCAGAATACAATACAAATTATTCTCATGTTTGCAGGTGGGAAACCGAGTACCCTGCAGAAATATTTCTCCTGGGTTCTTATACAGTCTGAATCTCAAAAAAAAAGGGGGGGGAGCAAGAAAGCTGTAGAAAATCAATCGCACTTTTGGCTTCTGGGCATGTTGAAATGTCTTTTTTATGATGTCGTCTCTAACTGCTTTAGTCATTGTAATAGCAATCAAAGATTCGTGAAGGATCTAAATGGATTGCTCCTACTACTGGAGTTGCCTTTAGGGGCATGACAAAAAAAGCGGTGGGAAGAGTCTTTTTGTTGGTAGGAAAAAGATTATGTGAGATCTATAACGGTTTAACTCTAGGCAATAAATCCTTTGCTTTTAGACTATTCTACAAACTACTACTTTTTAGAGGTTTGAACGAGTGTTAGTGGCCGAAAAAAGGAGGATCATAAATATTGAAAAATATACCTCTTGTAAATTTTAAGTAGTCTTAATTCTTTCAAACAGAAAGTAAGTATGAATTTTTGTATGAAATATTTCATTGTATCTGATAACGAAATGAAAAAATCTTTAGAGAGCAAAAATCTCACATTTAAAGGATACATTATCAAAAGAAATTATAATTATTTATAATGAACTAATTTATACATTACTATGCCACCGACTATTTGCTTTAATTAGTATTGAATCATATCTAATTATATACTTATTTATACCTATTCAAATTTCTTATATTTAAAGTTAAAAAAATAAACTAAAAACACTTCAAAGTACAAAAAACATTCGAATTCATTACATTTTTTTTATAATTCCAAAATTATTTGCTTTATTTAAGGAAGAATTTCTAATAATTCTTTTTCTACATTCAGTTTTTGTACAAAAAGGGGTCTTACAGTAAACTTGGCTATGATATTAAATAAATAATCAGATATAACAAATGCTCACGTTTTAGGTACTGGAATAAATTAAACAATTCGACATTTATTTCAAAATTTTGGGTGTTTTACTTTTCCACTTCAAATACAATCTTGTGGTTATCGTAACCTAGTGGTCAAGGTATCGGATCGTGGCTGCCATGTCCCGAGTTCAAGCCCAAAACCACTAAAGACCCGCCGTGTAGGGAAGCAATGCACGTTAAATCTGTCGAGAGCTCACGCCTTCTCCCATTGGTGTAGTAGTTAAGAGAAGGGTTCCAGCTCAGGTGTCACTTGACCATGGTTCAAAATAACGAGGTCCGTTGCCAAAAGCCCTTGTGTAGCTGAACTGTGCGAGGTTAATATTAGCCCATTCACTCACTAGGTGACTAATTTCAGATCCCATTTCCATATTTGGTGATTAATTTAAGATTTGGTGATTAAATCCAGATTTGAAATTTATCAGAGAAGGTGCCAACTCAAGTGTAGTCCTTTTATTTTACCATTTCCAAATTAGGAGATCTGTCCTCATGCAGTTTGCTTCATAAAATTAGTAACGCATATAAATTTTACTACTTATTCCTTTTTTTTTTTATCTTTACTTTGATAGGCAACCATCATTAGCTCTTTGCTGAAAATATTCTGCTTTATTTTTCCCTTTTTCTTTAAAACATTAGCCGGAATCATTCTTCTTTACAAAATGTGTGGAATTTTCTGGAAACATATAGATCGACCACGACAAGAAAAGCCCTGATTATTCCTCCCCCATCTCAACTGAAAGAGGGCGAAGAATATATAAAATTCAATTATCTTGCTGTTTAGCTTTTAAGATTTATGGAAAAACATTGAAAAGGTGCATTCTGGAAAAGGGAGAAAGATTTAAATGAAAAGTAACAATTTACTACGTTAAGTCGGAAGACACAGGACGGGATAACGCCAAGACTCATCCCATAATGACAGATCTATACTACTTGATAGACCTAACCTTTCGTAAATTATATGCTATGAGAAGAATTTTCGTAATTATATATTTCAGAGAATAGATATACGTACTTCGTAATACGATTAAAATATTGAAATTTCATCATTTAATAGAGAGAGGGAGAGATATATTAACGTCGCACTATGAAGCAACAAAAGGGCTATTGGCGACGGAGTTCGTAATTTTGAGCCTTGGTCAAGTGACAAGGATGACGCTTGAGCTGGCACCCCCCTCTCCAAATTACGACATCACACCAACGGGAAAACTTAAACTCGACAGATTTAACGAGCTTCAGCCCAGATGACGTGCCAGATGATTTTTCGTTCATTCCACACCTTTTGTTTGCTTTACATATTTTAGGACTTGACCTCCAGGATATCACGTTCACGTGTTTTTAAAAAACCCACACTTTTTCTAGTAACTATATTTGTAACTGTCACTTACCTGAGCTTTTATCATGTGTATGTGTGTGCCAGACAATGGTTCTCGACATTGGTAGCCCTCCTCCCAGTGTATGGTGAGTTTATTATAGAATAGTTCTTGATTTAACTATTCATATACTTCCCGCCTGCCAGTTTAGCAGACGAATTATTTATCGGAATAAGATTGTGAACACAACGAAGAGTTTTCTAATCACTAAACTGTAATATCTTAATTTTTAATAAAAGTAGTTTTTACCCAAAGCAAGTAAAAGTGTAGGAGAAAAGAATTAAAGCCGTTTCGGAACATGCAAAAAATAAATAAATAAAACTAATATATTGCAATGAGAAGTTAACAAAAATAAACAAAAACAAATGTAACATAACTTACATATAATGTTCTTGTAATGAAGTACCGCATATTGTTGTATCAACGCATTTTCGAAATCGCGACATGTAGCAATGTTTGTTGCATTTGGTCCAATCGGTCCATACACTGAAGCTGTCAGCTTTTAAGCTCCAATCTTTGACAACTTTCTAAATAAATGTTACTTCATTTAGTCTCAAAACATGATCTGATGCATAATATCACAATAAAATTTAAGAATTAGGGACATATATTTACTACACAATTAGCAAGACATAAATAATAACCTTAAAATTTGTGCACAAAAAAACTTATTAAACTCCACAAGAGATTCTAAATAAATACAAAAAAAAGCTTTAAAATTACCTAAAAATAACATTACATGTATAAGTAGATTCCTAAGTTAAAAAGTAGTAACTTCTATATCGAAGAAGTTAAGTTTTCTACAGAAAAGACTCCACACTATGCTAAAAGAAATGACGGGAAAAATAGCTAAAAAAAAATGTCGATTTGCTGACTTGGCGTGTTTGTCAATCGACATAGAAAGAGAAGAATAAAGAACATTTATAATATCACTAAATTCAGAATAAAATTACATTTATAATATCACTAAAAATCGCAAAGTATTATGTTTGCTTATATAAGTAACTTATGCCTCGTGTTTAATTATAAACAATTAGCGTTACAATTTTAATTAAGTTCAATTAAATAATTTAATCAGGACGTTGTTATAATTTCGTTGTATTTTGCACTTTTATTGATTGTGTTATATATTTTACATTTCGGAGTAATAATTTTGTTTTAATAACTATTATTGATTATTACAAAGATTAGAATATTTTAAAAGTAAAATAAACAATATGTATAACATTGCAATATTCAAAAATAAAATGTGGACGTAAATAATTAGACATTATTGAATTAAAAAAAAGTTTCTTATATGCAAATATTATTATTTATAATAAAGTGATTACTTTTTAAAAAGAAAGAAAGAAAGTAATGTGAGCAGATCAACACTATACTTACAATATTATAGCAATAATTCTATAAACTGTTCTAAAAAATCTAAATATACAATTTCGAATTATATAGTTTTCTATTATTATGGTTTTTCTAAAATTTTATATATTTCTGCTTGTTTTCTTACATGATGTGGTTTCTTTTTACTTACGTATGTAAATATGAAACAAAAAAACACAATTATTATAATTTTGATAATTGGCTACACACATGTAATCAGTAAGTTTGACATGTGATAACACACACAATGAATAATTTTTAGGTTAAATATATATTTTGAGGATAGATTAGTTATATAAAATCATGTTTATTAACACGCTTTTATAAGTTTCACTTGCATGTAACGGAATCTTGGAACTCGATTTTCACCCACTTAAAAAGGTCAGATTAATTCGAAATTTAGCACACTTGTCAATGACCGATGACAATACAATAATTTCATAATTTTGTGCCATTGTCCTCATCAGGATCGTCAGGAATTACAATAATCAGATTTGGCAACAATTCCATATACCACATCCAGATTTGGCAACTCATTGCACATACAATTTTCAGATTTGACGACTAATTCGATATACCATTTCCAGATTTGGCGACTAATTCCAGATTTAGCGACTAAAAGAAAAAGGTGTAACCCTACAAGGAGTGTTTTTAATTAATACACTTGCGGTTTATCAAAATAAAACAAACAAAAAATGTGTTCTGTATGTGAGAAAGTGGAGGGTGGGTGTGCGCTATCAATTTCTTACTATAATATAAACATTTTTCTGAAAATGAAAAAGAAAAAAAAAAGGCTCGTGATGTGAAAAAAATAATTTATGCTTTAACTGCTAAATATTTTTTATGTTTATAAAGCAATACGTTTAGAAGTGATGATACGAATTAACATTATAGCAATACGTTTAAAAGGTGAGAATATTTGATTTTAAACTGTGTGACTTTCCGATGAGCTAGAGACTTGAAATTTGGACCATATCTCAGAACTGGAGGACAATGCATGAAAATGTGAAAAAAGAAGGGGGGAAAAAACGAAAAGGAGGAATTTTATACTTTTTAGTCCGTTATAAAAACAGGGTACCTTAATTTTTTTTTTAATTCGACCTTTTTTTCTTCTTACCACACATTTTATTTGTTTGGCCTGTTCTTATGAGACTTAATCTAATATAACGATACGGGACTCATCCGAGGCCCCGTAAACGGGGAGAATAAATACACTTCAGACCCTTTAATCAAAATCCATTGAAGAGCAAGACTTATTCCAGCAGCCACGTAATTCTGGCTCCAAATATCAAAATCAAGGATAAATTGAACAATGAATAAATGACAGTTTAAAAAACTAAAAAACACGCTTTTATTGTAAATCAAACTAAAAAATGAAAAATAAATTATAATTTAAAAAAAACTAAAGAACACGCTTTTATACTGAATCGAACTAAAAAGTAAAAAAAATAATTCTTTATTTAAGAATAAAATGATGAACGAGAAAATTAATGTCATTGGGGTAAAAGCGTGGGGTGTAATTTCGGAATTGAAAGAAGTTAGAAACTATAACAATTGATATATTTATAAAACACCCCACGCTTTTACCCCAATGACATTAATTTTCTCGTTCATCATTTTATTCTTAAATAAAGAATTATTTTTTTACTTTTTAGTTCGATTCAGTATAAAAGCGTGTTCTTTAGTTTTTTTTAAATTACAATTTATTTTTAACTTAAGTAAGTTTCATTATAACGTTGCGTGATTTATCAATATACATGTAATTAGTACTTATTCAATATACCTTGCGGTTTTAAATTAAAATTTTGTTTGGTAAAACAACAGCTTTTATCCCAATATTTTCCCTTTCAAAATTGTGATGTATTGTTCTCTTTTCCGTTACTGCGATCATTTGCTGTGCAGTACGATTCTCGTATCTTATATAAAACACTTATAATTGTGGGAAAGTAGTGTACAAGAATGAAACACATGTATTGGCTTTGATTTCGGTGACAAACAAACATTTTCATCAATCATGTAATCATAATGTCACATGAATTCCACATAAGTGAATTCTTTGAAGTACTTTATAAAATAAATCAAATAAAATTCCTTAACACGGTAATTTTTCGCTCCATCTTAAGTATCATACAATGAAATAAATACCTGTACAATTTTTTACAAAATAAATATTATATCATCTTTCCCTTTTCAAAATATTATTTAAAAGAATTAAAATCATATGACTGATACGTTTTATCCAATTATTAATCAATTTCTCATGAGAATTTGATATGCAGTGAAAATCGTTTAACACGAAACTGAGGGGACTGTGAAATATTTTTTCATGTTTCTAGAATTTCGCGTTTTAAAGGATATAGCAACAAAAAAGAACATATATTCAACAAAGTTAAGTTTATTAGAGTACATTTTACTTGCATAGATATGTATATATACATGTATTTAACAAGAATCAGTAAAGAAAAGCATTCACAAGAGCTTAATGAAATTTAACACAACATTTTCAAATTTTTTTTTTTTTTAAACAAAACATTTATTGCGTTTTTTGAAAATAATCTGGTATTTTTCTTTGCGTCGTCTTTTTTAGCATTAAACTGTCAACAAATTGTTCGATGTCGTCTATTTTGTTATTCATTTCGCCATTGAAATGTGCGTTTAAATCAGCGTTTCTCAAACTGTGGGACGCGCCCCCTACGGGGGCGTGATAACTCTACGAGGAAGGTGCAAACAAATTGAAAAGTTGAAAACAAATTATTATTTAAGAAAATTATTAATTTACTGAAAGTTAACAAAAACAAAATGCAATTTGACGTAATAAAAAAATGAAATTAGCATTTACAATAATATAAATGTATCAGTATTGCACAATTTATTTTATAATCAATTTAACAATACCAAGTTGAGAACAAGTTTGATAATTATCAATAAGACCCCATGGACTTGTCCCCATATATAAAATTAAACACCAAAAATAACACTTATTTTGATTATTTGTGTGGTTTACAAATAATCTCTTCACTGCCAATTAAAATTTACGCGATTCGCTCCCCAATGCTCCCTTTCTCTCACGTAGGAGCATGTATGCGTTGTATTGGAGGGGTGGGAGAAAAAATGAATAATAAGTAACCCTCTGATATAAGTAAACCCTTCACAAACACTGTCAAGGTCCTTTTATGGCATTCCAAAGCATTCGGGATTATTTTATGGATAGCAGTGCACAGAAAAGATTGTACTTCGGAAAGACGTATATATACGTCCGGTGGATTTCACGCACCGGTTGAGTGAGACGTACAAAAACCGATAGCACATAAGAGGTAAAAGTCGTATTGTAGCTTTATCGTCAAAGCATAGTATTATTGAATTTCTGCAATGTTATTTGTATGGAGTGAGTGAGTGAATATTAACGTCGCACTGTTCAACTACACGAGGTTTTGGCGACGAATCTCGTAATTTCGAACCATGGTCAAGTGACGCGGATGACACCTGAGCTGGCAACCCTTCTCCTAACTACCACACCACACCAACGGGAGGACGTTTGAGCTCTCGGCAGATTTTACGTACATCGCTCCCCTACACTGCGGGTCTTTATTGGTACTGGGCTTGAACTCATGACACATGCCTGCCATGATCCGATATCTTGACATCTTGCGGCCGTTATTTGTATGGAAAGGGAGGGATGAAAATGATGATTGTGAATATTGGATCCCAAGTATTGGAAGTTTGAGAAGAACTGGTCTAAATAATTAAGCATATTTTTCATGGTGTTCTTCATTTCTAATGAGGTGGGAATATGAGTGGCATTTTTCATTTCATTTTCTTCCTCGGAATGAACTGCCTGAATTATATTTTTTAAACTTTTAATAAATTCCAAAATGACTTTGTCAGCCATAATTGAGGCTGTTCGCACATTATCATCATTTACTGCAACGAACTCTTCTGGTGGTACATAGAACAGTAAAATAATACAGAAACTCTCTCAAACATTTCATTAAATGTTCATTCCGTGAGTCGAAATTTTTTCGTGTTATGCGATTTTCGTTTCCTGTTAAGGTATCCAACTACCCTAAAATTGTAAATTTTGCCAAAAATTGACAAATTTTTTTATGCTTTTATTTTATATGCCATCTTTTTGCTTTGTAAGAATACCAAGTTTATTATTTTCTGTTCACCAGAACAAAAGCTACAAGTGTTTAGTAAAAGCTCAAACGAAGACAGCGATTGCTAAAAATGTTTTGAAAATAATTACACAAACATTTTTTGTGCAGGTTCTAAGTAATAGTACAAGTTTTTTAATTTTCAGAATTATCAATCATTGTTTTATTACATTTACTATCCTTTATGTTAATATAATCAGTGTTTTTTAAGCAATTTCATATAATAACTAAGATAAAGTGCTCTAGTTATTGTGAAAATTAAAGTACCTCTTATACCGAAGGTCATTTCAAAAATGAATAATGATTGAAATTAATTGAAAATTGTTCATAAACTTTTGGTACAGAATAAGCCGCGTTTATGTTATTTTTTGTAAATTTTTAGCCATTTTTTCCCATATTAGAAAAATAATTTATCTTCTTAATTTTAGCATGTTTTTCTTAAAATGAACTAAACAAATCTAAAAACCACAAAAAAATCCTCATATCTGCTTTTTTTTTTTTTTTTGTTAAAGTTGCAAGTATTATTGGATACTTTAAAAGAGAAAATATGTGTGAATCAAGATACATATTAGTTTTTCGGGACCTCGTTGTATTATTTCGTGTAAACCAATATTTCTTCTTAAGAATTTTCGCGTTAAACTTATTTCAAAGTATTTCCCGTGAATTATTTTCTTTTTATAAATACTGTTTAACCGAACTTAATAAATCACTTGAAAATACTCGAAACTGATTACTATTCATTTTCTATGAGCTATGCAAACGGTTTGAATGGATCCATTGCATTGAATGAATAGATGATGCTTTGAATGAATTATTTAGCTATTTGTAATTCCTCTTGAGTTCCCAATATTAGATTTTAATTTAATTTCATTCTAATTCCTTTATTCTAGTAAGCGGAGTGCTGACGAAGTATATTTATTAGGAAATTCAATATATCCACAACTTCTTTTTCACTTAAAATTAAATTCACCATTCGTCCTGAATTCAGTCTTTTCAGCAACAATTAATATTTTAAATCACTTTATCTTAACGAAATAGAAGCATGATGCAGAAAATAATTATTTCAGGTTGAAAAGCTTTTCGATTTACAGAGCTCCGCTGCCCAAACATATATGTCTAAAATATGTATTAGCGTAACTTATAGAGGTTGAATTATACACATATATTGCAAGGCATATTTTATAATTTTGGATTACGCATTAAAAATGCAGAGATTAATGCTTAAGAAATTAAAAAATAGCTCAGTCAAAGACAGTAAGACATTTAAAAAAATTATATTAAAACTTCAATTCATTAATTTTTTTAGTTGATTTGTATAAAATTTTCCAATATTCTATTAAGATGAAATGTCAAGTTCTGGTTTGCTTAAGAGATCTTTAAGTACACAAAAACTGATTTCCAACAAAGTAACGCAGTGTGAAGGGGACTGATGCACATTAAATCTATCTTGTATGCTAAGTTCTCCCGTTGGTGTGGTAGTTAAGACAGGAGGTGCCAACTCAGGTGCCGTGCTTGTTACTTGACCGAGGCTCAAAATTACGTCAACAGCCATGATTCGACACTGATTTCACTGTTTACTAAATTTGGTGACCATTATCATTGGGTTGTAAAGGGGCTATTGAAAAGCCCTGCAAAAGATCAGAAAATTTCTTAACACTCAAAAATTAAATCGATTGAAGGATTAAGCAAGAAGAATGAGGAATTATCTCAAATTTGAGGACAGCATTATTCATCATTTATGCATTTCCATAAAATCCATCATTTTAATTAAGCTACAATGAGTCGGGCTTGTCAAAAAAGCGAACAAACAAATCATCACATCAAGAAACTCCTATTGGAGTGGAGTTTTTTTTAATTTAGGTTTTTAAATTTCTTGTCACGCATTCGAAAAGAGGTCGTATCACTCAAAGTAAAAATTAATCATATTACATAATTGTATTAAATTTTTTACTGCATTTGGTACAATTCAATAGTACGAAATTTTTTAATCTCAAAAATAAATCAACCGATTCACTACCGGGCAAATTTAGAGCGTCTTGCCCTGAGTGCCAAGGTTATATTTCAAAGAAAACATGCCATTTTACAAGTATAAGTAGCTGGCTTCCCTGAGTAAGATTCATACACTGAGCGCTACTTACGAGGTATCTCGTGGTGGATTTTTTTTCCAATAAAAACCTTCATATACAGAGATTTTTTTTTTCATTTTGTATGGTTTTACAAGCTCATCCCCTAATTTCCTGTGGTGACAATCAGATGTGTAATGTTATGTATGATCATACAGATGTGTAATAATCCTCACTGGGAAAAACCTATAAGGCGATGGTAGTTATAACGAACAGTAAAGTAATAACTTAATAACTTGCATACCTCAGGAAACCTATTCATTGGAACAAGAAAATCACTTTACCCTACTTCGAAATCGTCTTGTAGAACGTCTACATGTTCTATAACCAAAGAAATCGAGGGACAGAGATTTTTTTTTTCATTTTGTATGGTTTTACAAGCTCATCCCCTAATTTCCTGTGGTGACAATCAGATGTGTAATGTTATGTATGATCATACAGATGTGTAATAATCCTCACTGGGAAAAACCTATAAGGCGATGGTAGTTATAACGAACAGTCAAGTAATAACTTAAGTAATAAGTAATAACTTACATACCTCAGGAAACCTATTCATTGGAACAAGAAAATCTCTTTACCCTACTTCGAAATCGTCTTGCAGAACGTCTACATGTTCTATAACCAAAGAAATCGAGGGACAGAGATTTTTTTTTTCATTTTGTATGGTTTTACAAGCTCATCCCCTAATTTCCTGTGGTGACAATCAGATGTGTAATGTTATGTATGATCATACAGATGTGTAATAATCCTCACTGGGAAAAACCTATAAGGCGATGGTAGTTATAACGAACAGTAAAGTAATAACTTAAGTAATAAGTAATAACTTGCATACCTCAGGAAACCTATTCATTGGAACAAGAAAATCACTTTACCCTACTTCGAAATCGTCTTGTAGAACGTCTACATGTTCTATAACCAAAGAAATCGAGGGAACAAAAAGATCAGGATGCGTCAATACAGGGAATTAGTTATTGTGCATTATTTGAAGGCTACGGCAGCAGTGCATGAGAAAGCACCAACTATAATACAAATACAACTGCTTTTCATTACTTAGAATATCTTCTTTCCACAGAAAAAAATGCATGCCTACAAAGCCATGTCGAATGCTTTATATACATATATATATATATATATAATTATTTTGTTATAATTTAATCATCTAAATAATAAAAATTGATAATTAATATATTCTTTACATTATAAATATTTTTTTTTCATTAATCCTTTCTAATAATTCCTTACTCCAATGGAGATATGTAATCAATCCAAAATTACAGCAAACACTATGAGATATCCCGTAGCTGGCAGTTTTGGTACACACGCTTACTACGAAATATCTCGTAGTTGGAAGTGAATGGGTTAAAATGGAAGCATTTCGTCCGTAAAAGCTTGTTTCTTTTTAAAGTCCACGTTCGAAAACTTCTGAAATGGAACGGTGATTTAAAGACCTACGACTTTCATGCTGTAACTTTTTATCTAATGGAATTCCCG
>BMAO01014017.1:0-165184 GCA_019973975.1 Trichonephila clavata
AAATTTATGAATGCTATGGAAAATAAAGCTCTTGTACACTATTAAATATTTTGAATTAAATTGTAAAATTTTGCTAGAAAATTAAAAATGGCGTGGAAAATCACAAAACTATTTAAAGTGTGTGTGTGTGTGTGTGTGTGGTGTGTGTTGTGTGTGTGTGTGTGTGTGTGTGTGTGTGTGTGTGTGTGTGTGTGTGTGTGTGTGTGTGTGTGTGTAATCCCAGTTTTATAATCCTTTTAAATGCCTGGTCCATCCTTTCAGGACCCACGTTTAATTAATAAACTTGCTAGTCGCCTAACGAGAGTATTTTGAATTACATCTATCCACCCACTCAGATCATATCATGTGATTTGAGCCGACTATATACACACCGAGATTCCAGGAGACCGACGCTCTTTCTCTCTTCTGTATTTGTCTGCTTTCAACATGTAGCTGGCTGCAGCTTGCTTTTTGCATTGTGTTTTGTGTATTTTTGTTATGTGCGTATGTTTTTTTGTGATTCCGTCCATATGTGTGTCTACATGTTCAGTGAAAATAAACAAAAATAACTAACCCCAAGACTGCCTCCTCAATAATATTAAATATGAAACATCAATCGTCAAAAATAGTAATTATATTAAGGAAACCATTCCACGGCCATCGTCTATTACACACACACACACACACACATATATATATATATATATACAACTTATCACTCAATTCTGTTTTTACCTATTTTTCTTTTCTACCATTTTAATTAGTATAGGGGTGCCCAATCCAAATCGGTTGGTGGGCCAAGTAAAAATTTACTAAACTGAGGTCAAAGTAAAACAACAAATTATTCAAAATGTTTTATTACCTTACAATCAATGTGACACTTGTTTTTGTATTTTACTTGAGACTTTTTTAATATCAACGGATAATTTAGTCTTAAAAGAAAACTACATTAATTTTAATGGTTCTCTGTACAAGCAAATCAAAGGTTTGCCTCAAGTACTAGCAATAGTTTGGCTAATTTATATTTACACTTTTACGAATATAATTATATTATTAATAATGATTATTACATTTTTAGGTACATAGATGACCTAATTATTTTTGGTAAAAATAATAATGTTAACCCCAATATTACTTTTGATCCGAATTATATAAACCTAATTAAAATTAATAGTAATCCAGTTAAAACTAATTACTTGGATGTATCATTGTATATTAAGGACTATAAATTACATAGCAATATTTATGATAAAAGAGATAATTTTAATTTTAACATTCTTAAAGTACTTTACTGGAATTCGAATTTATCTATATCTATATATAGAAATATTATTTTCAATTATATTTATCGTAATAACGTATTAGTTAGTGATAAATTTAATATATATTTAAATTTTAATAACTTTATTAAACATTGTTTGGAATATGGATACCCTGCTAACTTTATAAAATGTTACCTAACAGTTAAATATAAAAAATATTAGTTGTACAGTTAATCGATAGATGGCGCCTCAAGCTAAATTAACAATATTATATTTTATTTAAAATTAATTGTATATGTCTGGGTGATACTTTTATTTTTTATAAATTTTAAAACAAAATTTAGAGTTTTTAAATGTATATATATAGTCTTAATGTTATTTTATCAAAACTTAATAATTTGATGCGTTACTGTTATTGATCTTTCTATTGCACGTGGAAATGTTTTTTGCTGTACTCACGTGGTAAGTCTTTATCTAATTGTTTTAGCTTTGATTTTAAAATAATTTAGTAATTATTATTGGCTATAATATTATCATTTTACATTAATAGATTATGGTTTTATTTATAATAATAGTTAAACTTCTCTAGAAATTTCTTGCTTTCCCTATGGCCCAGAGTATTGGCAAATTCAGGTGAAGGTTGGCTGGCCGAAAAACTTTGTTTAAACCAGCAATCCTGGTTCCTATGGCCAGGAGTTTGTTCTAGTACTACTGTGGCTAAGACTTTATTCTATCATGACTATAGTTATCTTAGATTTATAACAATTTTTTGTATATTTTTGTAATATACATACATACAACTTATCACTCCACAATTCTGTTTTTACCTATTTTTTCTTTTCTACCATTTTAATTAGTACAGGGGTGCCCAATCCAAATCAATCAATCCAAATTTACTAAACTGAGGTCAAAGTAAAACAACAAATTATTCAAAATATTTGATTACCTTGCAATCAATGCGACACTTGTTTTTGTATTTTACTTGAGACTTTTTTTACTATCGACGGATAATTTAATCGACGCGCATCGTAGTTGATTGATCATGTTTTCATCCAGCAACCTGCTTCCATACTTTGTTTTTACCATTTTTAATTTGGGAAAAAATGACTCGTAGCGATAAGTAATTTCAAATGCTGATATAATGCCAATCGTTTTAAATTTGGAAATTTATCTTCGAGGATATATTTTTGATAATATTTAATCTTTTTTTCTTCTCACAAGTTTTTTTTTGCTCGGTGCTTGATTGTGATTCTATAGGCTCAATTTGTAAATTTGGAGATGCTGATTCCACCTCTAGATTAAATGGAGCTAAAAATATTGCAAACATTTCCTCAAATGCACGAAGAAGAATCTGGTGTTGAATTCTTCGAATAATTTTCCGAAGAAGTTTTTATGGCCACTTTTATAGTCATTTAACAATGGGAAATGAAACAAATTGCTTGACAGCAATTGATTTTCATAAAGCTGAAGCTTTGCTACAGAGTGGCTTTTATGTCTTGATAACAATCGGTAATCAACCTATTTTCACACAACTTATTTGTGTTGTCATCTGACGTTACGTAGTATAACAACTGCGTAACATCTTTACATTTTGTGTTACAAAATGTCTGCATAAAACTGATTTAGATTTAGGTTTTCATAATTTTTATTTCAAATGCAAAAAGGCAATTGAACTGAGAAGAACAGCAGTGTAAATATATATATTACACTGTTCAACAACAACAACAAAAAAATCTGCCCGAGAGCCAAATGTTTATTTTTTTATTGCTCGGAAGTCAAATAAAGGGAAAATAATTATTTCGGAAAAATTTCAGGGGGAGAAGGTGGTAGTGGATCAAAACACGATTGTTTCAATTCAACCGTCTATAGTTCAAATGTCTAAATTAATATAGACAGTTAAAAACTTCAGTTGGGCCGCGGGTTGGACATGCCTGATTTAGTATATGAATTGAAAAATACATTTCATTCTCTTTTTCGCACGAGTTTTTTTTCCTTCAAAAATATTTATTTTACACGATAAAACAAAACTTTTAGAAAATCGTCGTATACTCTCTTATGTTTCCGAAACTTGCTTCACACAAATTCGCTGTTCTTGAGTTATACAAGTAGGTATGGCCCTTTTAGATAGACACGTTTTTTTTTGGTTTTTTTTTATGTCGAAAACTCTCCCAGATGCATATAACTTTAATACATACACAAATGTTTGTTCCGAAATTTACATTTTAAATTAAATGTTAAAAATGAAAAATAACTTTTTGATAATACAAATAAAAATTAAAATCAAATTCATTTTCATGTAAATTTACTAAATTTATCAAAGTCAATTAATGAGAACTTAAGTGTTGATTCACAACTGATGAGTATACGCACCACGCCCTCTCTTATTTATACTCAATTTATTACAACAAATTGGTAAGAAAGGCAGATCATACAATGTATAAAACTTCGTTATTTCTTTAAAATATTTTCATCAAAAAAATAATAAGAATAGAAGACATTAAATTTTTAAAAAATTATCGGTACGGATTCAAAAGCTAGAAAATATCTTAGATTTTAATGCAGTTATAAATGGTCCACAAAACTCAGACCAGATCATCAGAATCATTATTACACGAGCACTATTTCCCAGAAAAACAAAATAAAACAAAAAATGTTTTAGGATTGTGAAATATAATGATTTCCGTATTACGGTTTCCACGAATACGAAACCATTCCTCTATTTTCCACAGATGTTGTACAATCTTTTCACGAATTTTCTTCTTTCACAAACTTTTTTTCTGAACATATTATGTAAAAGCCTCATTGTGTCTGCATACGAACAATGTTTGCAAGAATAATGAAACATTTTTTTTACGAATTATTCCGGTAAAAATATTGTATTTAATGCTTATATATAACACCTAGCAATATGTAAATAAGTAACAATAGAAGTTAGATAAATAATAACAATAAGAGATGCCTATATTTTTATTATTTACTGTTACTAAAAAGAAAAAATTAAGTTATCATACACACAAAAAAATCCTTACTCTTTTACTCCGCTTTTTAATTTTTTGAAAACTTTGTCTGAGAGTAATTTGAGTTATATTCATATAATAATTTATTAACGAAACGAAACTCAGTGTCGCAACAGAGCCCACGAAGGCCAAAGTACTGTTCCCATCTTAGTTTTCGTGACCTTGGATGTTGAGGCGCATGAGCAGATGCTCCGATCAGGTGATCCGTCTGACGCGAAACCCTCAGTGTTTAGTTCCCAAGCAAACTTGGTAATCATTTATTGACTCATTGAAGGGATAAAAGACTGAGTCGACCTTACCCAGCGTGGAGTTTGAGCACCGGACCTGTGGCTTGGAAGTGCAATACGCTACCATTCGGTCACTGGGCAAAATAATAATTCTTTTTTTAAGAATATTTAAATTTTTAACTTTCCATGAAATAATTAAATCTTAAATTGATTTTTTTGTATAAATTCATACCATCTGTTAAATTCTTTCATCGATATCGTTGTAAAAAAAACATTTTGTTAATAATCAAAATGAGCTGAAAAGAATATGTTTTATCTCTTAAAACAAGGAAAAAAGGAACGTTTTTAAACGAACAAAAGGAACAACTCGTTTTCATTTAATCTAAATCAATTTTCGCTGTTTTTTTAATTACATATTAGCTCAAATAATTAACGAAATTAAAACGTGCTTAAATATGCACAAGTAATTACTAGAAGCTGTGAATGCGAATTATGTTCGACGGTTCACTGTAAAGATTTCGACTTTTTTGTGTTCCGGTTTTTAATTAAAAAAAACCATTTCGTTTTTAACATTCTTTAAAAATATCTTTTTTATAAAAGAAAAGTGTTTACTGTGTATTAAATAAAAAAGATCTTGAAACTAAGCATGAATCCAAGTTCATCAGATTACATCACCTGAGTTCCGTTTTCCAGTCTTCTTGTTTTCCTCCTTGCCTCCAGTGATGCCAGATTTGGCGATAAATCTTCCTCGCAGTAAAACTGAATCAAGTGTTAAAACAATAAGCTTGTATATATATGTACATCTTACTGTTACGTCACTTATGGAGATATCTCTAAAATTAGATCTCAAATGACTGACACTATTTCCATATTATATTCTTGAACAAGCATAATTAGATTCTGCATGGAAGATAACATTTTTATTTGTCTTTATAGAAGGGATTATTTTGACTTTTTTCTGTTTTTAATACCCCTTATTAAATGACAGTGGTTATTCATCTCTAGTTAGACTTTTATGAATATCATATGTATGGATATATTATAAGTGTACGCATTCATGCAATAAAATTATTAGGGAGAATTGAATTATGAAAAGAAATTTTTTAAGTAAATCTATACATTTACAGAAAAGAAGCTTTGACTAAAATTTTATTTATCAAATATATTGATTGATACTCACTATGTCAGCAAAAAATTGTTGTTTATTTTAAATAAGATTATCAAATGATCCTTATATAGAGAGAGATAGATAGATAGATATTGATATAGAAGTAAAAAATATTACTGTAAATTATTGCTAATTTGTGTAAGAGAAAAAATGTGTATTTGTCATTAATAAAACTAATTAATGGATTCTTTCTCATTACATCCCATCTACTCTCTAAAATATAATGCCTCATTATATAAAATCTCTCTTTTTATTATAATAAAGGATCAAGAGAATAAAAGACAATATAATTAAATTTTTTTCCTCAAATTTTTTAATATATTTTTCGGGTTTTTTTTTAACCTAATAGCAAACGAGAAATGTTTCTGTAAGTCATCAATACTTGTGTATAGTAATTAACATCTTTCATGTTATGTTCATTTAGCCATAACTTAGTCCGAATTTTTCTCATTTCTATGACCTTGAATTTGTCCCCGCTCTGCATTTCCTTGCAGTCAACTAACTATTCCTGTTTCAGGCTTTCGAAATTTTCGTTTCGGAAGCCCATTACATCAAAAATTTGTAATTAATGGCATAAAAATTTTGAAATTTGAAAAAGATATTTCTGTAATATACATGTGTCTATAATACAGTCGACTCTCGATAACTCAAACCTTCTATAATACGAGCCTCTCGCTAATTCGAAGTATGAACTAGGAAAACTCTTGATATTTCGAACTAAAACAATGCGTTTTGGTACTCTCAATATTTCGAAGCAAAATCTGTGACTGGCCAGACTACAACACGCTATGATGCCAAGTTATCTTATAAAACTGTTGACAATTCGAACACTCACTATCATGTACAGTCCAAACAGGTTGGAGCTTAAAGTTTTGCGTTGAGTTGTCTCTGCGTGTCTCCCTGTAACGTAGCCCCTTTGATGAAAAATCTGTCTTCTTGGCTTCTGACCTTCTTAGTGTTTTCCGACTCCTCAGGCGAAAAGACACTTTTATTTTTTTCATTCTTTTAAGTGGACAATAGACAAACGGCACCTGTTGTTAGCCATCCATATCTTTCGTTTAACACGTGGTCTTGCTACACATGTGTTCAGAAAGGATGGTCCGCTATTGTGAAGAAGAGATGCGTAGGATTGTGTATAAATGTATTGAATGTATTCTTTTAATACAGGATTTTTAACTTCTGTATAATATTTATACTGTATAATATGTGTACTCTTAAAAATACTTTAAAATAATTTTATACATATGTACAGTCGTTGTTTTATTACAAAGTTAAAATTTTAAATGCGTTAGAAAATTTTCACTTTGTGTATTTTGGAGAGTTTTTTCTCACCCTCTTGATAATTCGAAGTTTTTCATTGGTCCCTCCAACTTCGAATTATCGAGAGTCGACTGTATATGTATTCTTGAGTTGATGCGTGACGTAACGCGTTGAAATTGAAGCATATGTTTTAATTAAGAAAAAAAATTATGAACTTTTTTTTTAATACTCAGAGAGCTTAAATAAAACGTTTACATTCGCAACATGAACTGTTTCTTTTTTCTGCTCATTCGTAATTTCAATAATTTCATATTGATTGACTGCGTATTATCGTTGCCTTACGAAACAACACAAGGCTATTGGTGAGAGATCTCAAACTTTTGAAACCCATTCAAGTGGAGAGAACATCTCAGCTGACATTCCACTCACCAAACCTTACACGACACTCGAACGTAAGGATTTTGAACCTCGGCAGATTTAACCATCAGTCAGCCCCTCTGCACACCTAGTCTTCAGTGGGGTTTCTGATTTACCGATTTTTTCCATTGCCGGGTTTTTCCGAGAAATCCCGGGAATGCAACAAAATTATAAAAAAATTAAAAATAAGTTATTGTTATACAATATGAATAATAATTATAAATAAAATAAGGAAAATACCATTTTTTTCCCTTCAATTTTCGATTCAGTTTCGACTCATAAATTTTCAGATTTTTAAATGCTTGTATTTGTATTAAAATTTTAAAATGTATGTCATATAGCTATTAATAAAACTGAAAAAGGTTTAAAGGAGTAAATAGTTTATTAAATATATTTTCATCCATGCTGCCTGCAAAATTAATATAATTTTGTGATGCAGACAGAAAATTTAAAATCTGCCTTTGTACTCCAATGAGATCCCCAGATGTTTTGATAAATAATTTTCAAATATAGTTAGTAACGGAATCTGTAGAAAGAAGTATTTCGAAGGATTAAAAAAAAAATTTCTGAGGAAGAAAACTATTACAAATTTCAATACAAATGAATTTATTTAGTTTATAACAGATAAATATGTCACACTATCTTGATTTTTCTGGTGTTGTTACCGCCTCGATTTTTTTTATTTTCTACTTAATCATATACTAATGGACAAAAAAATTAGCGCACCAAGAAGGAGTCGTAAAAATGAAACGAAATTTTACATACTTAATGACTACTTTGATATAAGTAAATGATTTGAAAATCAAAGAAAAAGGATCATTTATTTCAGAGAAAAGGGCAAAAGAACGGAAGATTTAATACCCTGTTGAACCTCCTCTAGCGCAAATGCACGATGCGATACGATCGGGCATTGAAGCATACAAGTTCTGTATGATGTCTTGAGGCATTTCGTTCCATGTTTGCTGTAACCTTGCCTCTAGTTCGCTCAAACTCGTGGCCCAAATCACCGCCCCAAATGATCCCAGATATGCTCGATTGGAGACAAATCTGGGGATCGGGAAAGCCAAGGAAAGGTAGTAACAGTGTAGAGAAAGTCTTGTGACTCCCTTGCCGTGTGAGGCGGTGCCTTGTCTTGTTTAAAAATGGCCCATGGGAGCCGTTGCATGAGTGGCAACACATCTGGTAGCAGTATGTCATGGATATACCGCTGGACTGTCATGGTGCCACGGATCAATACTAGGGGTGACCGTGTATTGCAGGCAATGGCACCCCAAACCATCACACCAGCTGTGGGGACGGTGTGTCACTGTAAAGCAAAGGCAGGATTGAGGCGTTCACCACGGGGTCTCCACACACGAACACGATTGTCATCACTGCTGAGATTGATTCTGGATTCGTCGCTAAATCTATTCCGATGCAGTCCACTTTCCTCGTATGTGGCACCACTCCAAACGGAGGCATCGATGGGTGGGCGTCAAGGGCAGCACACGTGATGGGGACAGCGATCCCAAATGTCCTTCAGCTAGGCGCCTTCGTATGGTTCGAGAAGACACAGGGGCCCCTAGTGAAGGTGCTACCTGTGCCTGGATGGCGACCGATGAAGCAGTAGTCTGTACGCGTGCATTTTTTACGATGTGGTGGTCTTCTCGACGACTAGACTGTCGAGGGCATCCTGAGCCTGGTGTTCGTGTAAATGACATTTCTCGGATCCACTGGTCCCAACACCTCCTCAGAACACAATCAGAGCGGCCTAATTGACGAGCTACTCGCCCAATTGACCACCCAGCTTCCATCATGCCGATGATTCTCCCCCTCTCTAACTGCGACAGCTGCTCATATTGTCTTCGAAAATGGCATGTCTACCTCAGCTCTTCCTTTGTAAACGGTTCATCACATTCAAACAAGCTTTGGTTATCTGTTTTATACTCCACGGAGAACGACGTTAACCGCCCTCTACCGGCTATAAGTAATGCGCAATCACGCTGCATTTCTGATCATTTACATATCTCCCCGACATGTACCTTCATGCCAAGTTTCGTTACGATCCCGCAATTATTTCTTGGTACGCTAATTTTTTTGTGCATGAGTGTATATACACAGAGAAAAAAGCCTTCCCTAAATAAAAAGCTGTAATTTTTTTAATAAAATGTTTCCCTTTTAGCACTAAAAGCAAAAATTATTAATGACATAGAAAAAGTGTTACAATTAAAGATTTTGTAAATTAAAAATCTCGAAAAAAAATTCACATTAAAAAAAATAATTACTAAAATTAATGTTCCTTTACTGACTTACACGCGATCGAAAATTAATCAGTCGAAACTGAATCACAAATTATTTCTTTAATGTTGCTATTAAGAGATAAATATTTATTATAAATACTTGAAAGCTTATTTGCTGCTGAAGTGCCTATATTATGTACGTTAAGAATATTAATTATTGCATTTAAGAGATTTTATTTCTATAACCGATTGCTTGTTTATGGAATTGCTATATTATTGTAACACATAAATAAAAATAAATATTAATGTAAAAATCTGCCACGAAAGTTTGGTTAGGAAATATAATGAATAAAAAAAAAAGTTGCGATATTGCTTAAAAATATTCTCCCCCAAACAGTTTGCGGGTTTATTCCCTTCTTCAAACTGCTGTTTAAATTAAACAACTCTCATAATAAAGACATAACAAACAACATTACCATATTTACTGGAATCTAAGTCACGCCCCGAATTCTCAAAATGATTTTGTGAAAAAATGTTGTCATCGATTCTAAACCGCACCTCCAATTCTCTGCATGTTTTTTTAGAAAAAATAAATAAATAAAGCGTAAAAGGTTCTTAAATATATATTAAAGAAATTTTTTTTAAATTTAATGAGAAGTTTTCAGAGTTTATCATTACTTTATTTTACCAGTGTATTAAAAACTTTCAAATACATACATGATCCTTTAATTATTTATTACTCTCTAACCATCAGTATCGTATATTTCAAAAATAATTCGTCACTTTCATTGTCACAGCTGGCTTCCGAATTGGTGCCGCCGTCCAATATTGCAACATTTTTTTGAAAGAATGTATTATAGAAGAATGTAAAAAAATTATTATAAAGACTGTTAAACATTTTCAAGAAAAACATATCGTTTTGTTTACAACATCGACTTATATTTGTTTCATCCGTGTCGAATTTTTAGAGGCCGTTGCTCTGGTTTTTATTTTTTTCTACATATAAAGTTTGTTTTCTGTTTCATACTTGCGTCAAATTGAACTCATCTTGATTCGATTACCGATATCTTTGAAATTTAGGGGATTAAAAGAAAGTGTACACAAAAAAATTTCCTAAATACGAGCAGACAACTATTTTAGTAGAGACTAAGTACTGAAGATAAAATGCGGAATGGAATAAGTCATCAATGCAAGTGGCCAGAATGGACGGTTACATTTTCCCCTTTGAAAGAGGAGGAAACTCAATTTCCTCCCATCCAACAAATGTTTGACCTTCGATTCTAAGCCACACCCGATTTTCGGTAGCATTAAAACTGAAAAAATAGTGTGTGACTTTGATTCGAGTAAATACGGTATCCGAAAAACCTTTTTAAAAAAAAATAATAGCTATTAGCGCTTACGTTATCCACATAAATCAAGATCATATAACTTTGATCACATTGGTCGTGCTGGTAATGCTACGAAAGGAAATTCCCTTAAAAACTATATACTTTTAGTTGGCGAAGCGATTTTCGATAGACAGAAACTGATTTGAGTCAATAGGATCCACTCTTTCCCATGACTAGCTGGAAAAATTTTCACCCACTCTTCAAGGGGGTTACTTTTACGCTTGTCACACTCTTATCCTAGTGATGGGGTAAAGAAAATTCCCCCGTTCGGGACAAGCGATCGCAAATTGCCACATCTAAAATTTATATCGGAGGTTGAAATCCACAGTCAAGTCCAAAATAGTTACCTCATAGATTATTTAAACCCTGTGCCATTCCCGGTAATGAAGTATAATTCCCGGTAATACAAAAAGTACGGAAAAGAAACCCTCGTCTTCAATGATACCAGAACTTGAACAATCGCTCGACAGAAGCATCACAGGTCATGAGTTTGGGACCATACCACTTGGTTACAACAAGCCGCTTTAAATTTTGCTGAGCTGAACCATGGTCCAGTGGATAAGTCAGTGAGTGTTTATCAATGTCGCATTTTTAAGCAACACGAGGGCTATTGTTGACGAACCGAGAAATGCTGAACTAAGGTCAGGTTACGATGATGACATCTGAACTGGAACCTCCTCCCCTAACTACCACACCATGCCGATGGGAGGATCTTATGTGCAACAGACTATCTAAGTGGTGGGTCTTCAGTGGCAGGGACGTCTTAGGAGTTCTTGAGGCTGTGGGCCCCTATGAAAAAATAAACCCCATCTATGAACCTTTTAGGTTGACAGTGTATATAATATACGTTGATAAACACTTGTACCAACGGTAAATCATAACAAAGAAATGTGCGTGACTCTCAATCTCAGAAACTTAGGCACAATTCGGCTCAAATGACTGTCACCTTTCGATAAAATGGTTGTGTGTAGTGGTAAGGCTTAGGCCTAGAAATAGACGATGTTCACCACATAATAAATGCAGTCTCGCCACTGTTTTTAAGACTGTCTTCGGTGTAACGTTAAAGAATAGGACACCGATTTGGAAGATTTTTTCGTATAAAGAAGTATTCCAACATTAATACTTCATTCTGACTTCGCAAATCGTAAACATCCCGTGATAATGCTATCCGAATGTTTTTAAAACTGCAAAACAAAATTTAAGTTGTTAAAAGAATAATTTTTTTTAAATTATTTATATTCGAAAATAATCCATAATTACGTATTAAAGAACAAAAAAAATGGATAAATATGACAATCAGTAAACATAGCTACAGTAAAAATATGTCATAATCACGAAAAAATTGTATGTCAAGTATAAATTTTCGCATTCAGAGGAGAGATGCGACATTAAATGACGTCACAACACCGAAAAATCACTTAAAAATTAAATTTTAAAAAAATTAGAGTGAATTACGAAATAATAATTAAATAAAACCTGACCGTATTTAAATGCAATGTTATGTTAAAATTTCAGAGGAATGGATCAAGTTCTTTCGGAGATAAGCGGTCTTGATAAAAACAACACACATTTAAATTCTTACTTATATAGATAACTATAAAATTTTTACTTTTTTCACACATAAAAATATGTTTTACATATAAGCTTAATTTCGCAATATTAAAAAAAAGGTTTTCCTTTCAATAATACACATAATACATTACACTTTGTGCATTCTGAATGAGGTTTTTATTATTAAAATTATTTGCTTTAAATTATTTGGTTTAAATTATTTGCTGAGATTTTTTTATCTGAAGAACCACCTGTTAGTGCATCACTGCTTTCACAAGGTAGATTCTGTAATAAATCCAAAGCTTCTTGAAGACTGAACATCTTTTTTCCTAGATATTCTAAAATAAAACGAAGAAAAAATTATAGCTCCTTGAAAACCCTATATTATTGTAAAATCACAGTGACACAAAAAAATTAAAATGTTAATTCTTGAATAAAAAATAGATATTCCATTTAATTTTAAGGTAAAAAAAAAAGCTCAGTTTCAAATTTTCAAATTTTTTGATAACGTTAAAAGAAAAACAATAAAAAAGCAAAGCATTTAAGTTAAATTAAATAGAAATACCTAAAATAACTCTATAACACTTTTTTAAAAATGTCGCTACAACACAACGAAAAAATGATAAACAACACAGACGAAAAGTAAACACTAAATGCTTTCACTAACATCTAGTGTGCTGGCGGTACTTTTAAGAGCCACAAAGTTATTCCGCTATAAAATCAATTATATACGCTGTTCATTTAAAATAAAGAGTCAAATCGTTTTTTAAGATCTTATAAAAAAATTACTTTAACTACTTTTGAGGAACAAAAATGATCAATCTTGGCAATCCGATCGAAATGGCAGCTCAAAACGTAACTTCATTTTTAAAAATGTTTGCCTTTCCCGCTAAAATACTCATCAAAGAGCCCGTGCTGCCATGTATCCTGGAAGAGTGGAATTGAAAGAGTGTTCCATCAGAATATTGGTAAAACTTGTTATTCTATGTAATTTTAAAGTGAGTGGCACTTGTAAGTGCCGTCAAAGGGTTAAACAGCACATAGTGTCTTCAACGAGCTTTCACCAGTAGGGTCGATTTCTTCGAAGCTAACAAAAACTTTGGTTGAAACAAAAACAAAAAAATGACCCATAAATTTAATTATCTTTCAGTCACGGACTCGTGGAAGATGGATAAGGAATTCGAGCCCTAATGTCGTTGAAGACCTGTCGTGTAGAGGGGATAGTGCCCGTTAAATCTGTCGTGGCTCAAAGTCCTCCCGTTGGCGTTATGTGGAAGTCGGAAGAGGGAGTGCCAGCTAGAGGTGTCATCCTCGTCACTTGACCATGGGACAGAATTACGAGGTCCGTCGCTTCTTGCCTGATGCTGTTTTGTAGCACGGTGTCAAAAAAAACTCGCATTCCTTATGAATATTGGTCACTTTCTCCATAGCTAACCACTATCTGTATTCATGATCATAAAGATGAATAAATAAATCGAGTAAATCTAGGCTACCTAGGTCACTCCAATATTCGATACATATGTATTGAATTTACATTGCATTGGAAGTAACACAAAGACTTGATAGCAGATCTCATATTTTTGAACCAAGTGACGAGAACAGCATCTGAGCTTATCTAACTCGCCTAACTTCCACACCTCACCAACGCAAGAAATATGAACTTTGGTAGATATAACATACGACAGCCTGCACAATTCTAGGCCCATTACACACTGATTACGAGTTTCTTACTGCAGTGGTTGTTAAACTGTCTCACATGGACCCCGGGGGTCTACAGCGCCTTTCTGGGGGACCGCGAAAGTATCATTTAATGTTAAGATTTCTCATTTTTTTTTTACAGACTCTGAAAGGCCTCGTGCAAAAATAGAAAGATGTGCCATCCTACACTAGCTCCCTAAATCATCCCCAGTGAAAAAAAAATTCTACTAGAGCATGTATTTCGATCAAAAATATTAATTCAATTTTTTTATTGCTTGCAGCTTACGTAGCCGTTACTGCTTCGCAATACTTTTCAAAAATTTAATAGAAACACGTGTACAAACATTAAGAACTGAGTTCAAAGTCTTAGTATATCTTTGTTACGCTCCCATTATTTGATGTAAGATATTCTTGGTTCCAAGACTTCACCATTCTTTCCTCATAATCTTCTTGTAAAATGACTTAGGAATATTAACGGCAATGTCAATTTTGCGCTTGGTTGCAGCCTTGGCTAGCCAATCGGCTAGAAATTTTTTCCAACCATTAATGAGAGACTGTCTTGCCATCATTTTTATACCAATAACAAAGTAACACAATTTCTAACTGGTCATGGCAATTTTAAAAAATACTTGAACAAATTTAATTTAGTTCGGTCATTTTCCTGTGATTGCGATATTGGTGGTGAGGAAAATGTAGAGCATGTGCTCCTTCTGTGTTCCAAGTTTGAAAGAGAACGGAATATCCTAAGACTGGCATTCAAGGGACTTAATGTAAATTGGCCTCCGAATCTTCCTCAACTGGTTTCCACCAGAAGTGCTTTTAAAAAGTTCAGTGAGTTTGTTATGAGTATTTGTAATTCTTCCTAACCTCAAGATATTATTTTATTTTATTTTTATTTTTTAAATTTCTTTATTTTTTTTATTTCTTTGTATTGTGTGCTTAACACTTACTTCTGTAAGCCCTGTGTGATACTTTGTGGTGCACGGGGATTTTATCATTGTTTTCAATAAAAAAAAAGTCTTAGTATTGTTGAGGGAACATGATAGGCATTGCCCAGAGTCCACTTTGTAAACTGTGCGACTGCAATGAAGAAATGGACGCCATTCATTTGGCACGCTGCCGTGCACTCAGCTCTGGATCCATGTGGAGCAGATATTGGGAGGCCAGACACAAAATGGGTGATTTATAGACTATACTGTGAACTTGTGTTTCTCTTTTCTTATTTTTTCTTTCATTATTTTTTGTGTTGTCCTTTGTTTGTTTTTTGTCAAAATATTCTCTGTTTCTCATTTTGTTTGCAGTTGTCTTGTAATCCGCCATTGGAAATGAAAAAAAAAGTATTGTTGAGGAACTTTTAAATCACTCAGCTATGTGTTGGGAGTGAGGAAGAAATATTCGAAATCTTGGGGAGGCCGCGATGTCAGACTGATACATAAAGGGGGGAGGGGGGTCGAAAGTTTGAGAAACGCTGTTTTACTGTATAGACTAGTCTACAGAACCTCAGTCTCCCAGTTCTAAGGAAAAACATGTGGAGAGAAATTTGAGGGTTCTATTAATTTTCTAACAATAAACTTAAAAACTTCACCCAGAAAATTGAAGCATTGAAATTCGAATTTGAGACTCATTGGACATTTTGCAGAAATTATGTTTTCAAAAGAGATCAGATTTCTTAAAATTTATCAAACTAAAACAAAAACAAAAAAGAAGAATTCCGTATGAATTCCATTTTCCTTCAAAAATGAGTCATTGAGTAAATATTTTATATGTATTCGGATACTACTAATAATGCATAGATTTCTTTTCAGCAGATGCGGCAAGTATTTAGGACAAAAAAGCAAATCCCATTGAAAAGGAAACAGAATCAGTTATTTCACCGAGTTACGTCACATTGCTTTCAGAACAAATCATGCGAGTGGAAATAATTACCGGGGGTTTTCCTCGTGTACGGGAACTAATTGAAAACGATTTTTTCCTTCAAATGGTAATTTTTATTAATCATTCATTAACAGCATTTGTTTTCATTAAGTTTGTTATTCATTTTGAATTGACTGTGGGCAATACGAAACCTTTTTTTTTTTCATTCCATTTGCCGTCACTGAAATAAATGGTGTAATTTTCATTCTTTCCGACTAAAAATCGTTATCATGCCCGAGGAAAAATATTATTTATTGGCGTCACAATCAGAAGTAACATAAGGGCTTTTGGAGATGAACCTCAAAATTTTGAACTATGGTTAAGAAAAGAGAATGACACTTCAGTTAACACTCCACTTTCCAAACTTCCACATCATGCCAACGTGAGACTTTGAGTCTGGGCCATTTAACGCGTAACATTTTCTCTATACATCTGGTATCAAACGAGAAGAATTAAGATTGTTTTATCAACAAAAAGATTTAGTTGAAAATAACTTAATCTTATTGTGATTCACTAAGCAGTGTGGACATAAAGATAATTAGAAACAAGAACCGATATAATTGTTATTCGAACGAAATTTAAGGTATCCGACTAATTACGGCAACTTTTTTTTTTAAAAAAATGGAAACATGGGCATTTTTTGTTGTTTTTAGATTTGCTTAGTACATTTTAAGAAAAATATGCTAAAATTAAGAAGAGGAAAAGAAATCATTATTACTAAAATCGGAAAAAATGGGTAAAAATTTACAAAAAATAAAACAAACGCAGCCCATTTTGTGCCAAAAGTTTATGAACAAATGTTCAATTTTGATGTGTTACAATGTTATTCATTTTTGAAATGATGTTCAGGATAAAAGATACTTTATTTTTTACAAAAACTGGAGCACTTTATCTAAGTTATTATATGAAATTGCTTAAAAAAACAATGTTTATATTAACATAACGGTCTGTAAATTTTGTAATTAAACGGTGATAGATAAATCTGAAGGTTAAAATACTTCTACTATTATACAAAATAAACATACAAAATTTCAGTTCATTCTTTTCGAAACTTTTTCAGCAATCGGTGGCCCGGTTTGAATATTTTCAAAAAAACACATTTCGAGTAAAACGCTTTTTAAAGTATGACATCTTTCTTAAAGTAATGGCATCTGCTTTTACTAAAACACTTGTAGTTTTTATTCTAGTGAAAGCAAAATAATAAATTTGGTATTTTTATAAAGCTAATAAGTTAGTCAATAAATAAAAAATAATTTGTCAATTTTTGGCAAAATTCTCATTTATAGGGTAGTCGGGGGGATACCTTACAAATTTCTAATATATCTGTGTGTGGTGCAAAATTTACTTAACAAATCAGTACAAAAGGAAACTGAATAATCTTGCTCGTTGGTTAAGGTTTCTGGCATTGAATTTTCTTGAGTCCTGCTGTACCCAACATAAGGTTAAAGATCTTTTTTTTAAACTTAACATTCGTTAAAATTGCATAAATTGTAATTTGTACAATGCATATTAAAGATCTAATTATTATTTAAAACTAATTGTATGGGGGAGGAGAAGCACACAATGTGTCCTACAAAAAAATGAAATTTTCATATATATATATATAGTTAAACTTCTCTAGAAATTTATTGCTTTCCCTATGGCCCAGAATACTGGCAAATTCAGGTGAAGGTTGGCTGGCCAGTAAACTTTGTTTAAACCTGCATTCCTAGTTCCTAAGGCTGGGAGTTTGCTTTTAGTATTTCTGTGGCTAAATCTTTTCTATTATGACGATAGTTATCTTAGGTATATAACTATTTTTAGTATATTTTTGAAATATATATATATATATATATATACTAGCCGTTACCCGCCCGCTTCGCTGGGTATTTCATGATGTTTTATAAATTTTTACTGCTTATATATATGTATAAATTATTGATATCCAAGTCCTGCATTAAGAATTCGATTGTATTAAAGAATATACTTATACCTTTAACTGTCGCCTGTTGATTAAAAAAAAGGCAGAACTCATCTAATTTGTATTTTCTAAAAATCTCTAAAATTGAAGTATAGAATGATGTTTGCTCTTTCGTAACCCAAAAACCAAGTGGATTCCCGCAAAACCAAATTTTGGTGGATCTCTACTCCGTAAATTGAACATGTAAGTCAAATTTCAAGCCTAAATCTAAAAGAAAAAAAACAAAAGTTTTACTATCAATATCCCCGTAATCCCGTTGAGAGCCGTTTTCCAAAATAACCGCTCTTAGCGGATTTCAACTCAACAAAAGAAAAATGCAAACCAAATTTCATTATTATAGTCCTTGTAGCTCGAAAAAAAGAATTTTTTTTGTCAATACGTCCCAGTAAGCCCCTGCACGCCCTCCAGAACTTGATTTGCTTAAAATACATTCTTAGTGGATCCCTATTCAACAAAAGAAACATGCTTAACAAATTTCAGGTATTTAGGTCTAACAATTAAAAACATGACTTTTTTTCTGTAACTCCTCTTGACCCCTCGCAACTATCCTTAGGGGGCAATTTTCGTTTTACTCTTTGTTAGAGGAACTCTATTCCATGAAAGGAACATGCCTACCAATTTTCAAGCAGGATGATCAAATAGTTTAAAAATGGAAATATTTATCGATTACGCCTCAATCTCCCGAAGTTAAACTTGGTAGTTCATATTCGCGAAACCCATTTTGTAGCGGTTCTCTACTTTATGAAAGGAATCCGCTTATCAAATTTCAAGACTGTATCTCTAATAGTTTTAAAATGGGATAATTATCTATAACGCCACTTGAGCCCCCGCAGCGCCACTTCTGGGTCTGTTTTCACAAAATCCATTTTGTAAGGGAATGGCACTCTATGAAAGGAATCTGCTTAGCAAAATTTGAAGACTGTACGTCCAATAAATTAAAAATGCAAAAAAAAAAAAAAAAATTATCAATAACGCCCCTTGAACCCCCGCAACGCCACCTAGGGGTCGATTTTCACAAAACACATTTTGTAGTATATCTCTATCCTATGAGAGGAATCTGCTTACCAAATTTCAAGACTGTGCGTCTAATAGTTTAAAAATAGAAATAATTATTTATATCTGCCCTGCACACCCCTTAGGGGTCAATTTTCCCCAAACCCGTTTTGTAGCGGATATTTACTCCATGAAAGAAACATTCCTACCAATTTTCAAGCAGGTAGGTCAAGTAGTTTAAAAACGAAAATATTTATCTATTACGCCACTTAATCCCCCGCAACGCCACTTAGAGGTCTGTTTTCACAAAACCTTCTTATAGCTGATCTCTACTCTATGAAAGAAATCTATTTATCAAATATAAAGACTGTGCGTCTAATAGTTTAAAAATGGAAATAATTATCTATAACGCCCCTTATGTCCCGCAACGCCACTTGGGGGCAATTTTCACGAAACCTATTTTTTAGCGTATCTCTAACCTATGAGAGGAATCTGCTTCCTGAGTTTCAAGACTGTACGTCTAATAACATAAAAATCGGAATTTATAACGCCCTTAAACCCCCCGCCCCCGCAACAACCCTTGGAGTCAATTTTCCCAAAACCCATTTTGTAGTGGATATTTACTCCATGAAAGAAACTTACGTATCAATTTTCAAGCAGTTAGGTCGAGTAGTTTAAAAACGAAAATATTTATCTATTACACCTCTTAATCCCCCGCAACGCACTTAGAGGTGTTTTTACAAAACCCGTTTGTAACTGATCATTATTCTACGAAAGTAATCTATTTATCAAATTTAAAGACTGTGCGTCAAATAGTTTAAAAATGGAAATAATTATCTATAACGCCCCCTAAGCCCTGCAACGCCACTTGGGGTCGATTTCACCAAACTATTTTGTAGCGGATCTCTACTGTATGAAAGGAATCTGCTTACCCAATTTCAAAATTGTACATTTGAGTAGTTTAAACATGGAAACAATTATTTATAATGCCCCTTAACCCCCTGTAACTTGCCCCTTGCGTTTCAAGAATTTTGGAAAATTCGTTCTTAGGCTTTCTTGAATAAGTCTACTTACTATGAAAAGGAAGTGTCAGTAGTAACGTAACCCATAATTTCAAAGGACTCTGTGAAGTTTGTATATCATTGGTAATCCAGAGATAATCGTTTGCATTGATGTCAGAATTGTGAAGAATATTCTTAATGCTTTTCTTCAATTCAGAAAATCAGTGACAAAAATAAAAAAAGTATAAAAATAATATTAAAAATCAAAATAGGAATTTAATAATTTGATCAATTTCCATTGAAAATTTTTTATGTATGCTGGTCTTAAAGCATTTCTCATTTACATATTTAAATCCTGCATTAAGATCTAATAGCAATATTTTGTGCCGGCAAAAAAAAAGTGAGTACCTTGTTATGAGCTTCTGATAAGCAAATTTTCAGAGCTTAGAAGTTTTATTGAAAAATGTCTAATATTTTTATAAAGACAACAATTGCTCAAATGTTAAGTACTGAAAAATATCTGCGTGACTTATTTTTAGAATGTGTCATCTACCGCTCCTAAGTGTGAGCTGTCTTCAAGAAATAAAGCTAGAAACCAATTCCGGCCCTAAAACGAAAGCATAAGGTTCCAAGATTACACTCTTATATATAATAAATAATAAAGATTCTGTGAGAAAATGAGAGATTCATATTTAAAAAGTGAAATTATAAATATATCAATTTTGTTTTTGCTGTGATATCGTATGGGTGCGAATAGATATTTTTTCTGATTATGATAATAACAACAGCACTCTTTATGATGAACTAATTTTTAACTGTCTTTCATATCTTGTAAGCGAAAAGTATTCGAAGAAAATAGATTGTTTCAAGATGATTGGGAAGTTGGCTAGTTTGTAGTGAAAGTCACGAAATTGTATTAAAAAAATACCAATAAACAGGAATCATTCAATGACACTTTCCCTCGAATATCTCTTTGAAGAGATGAAAAATAGACATTTTTGAATAATCTTTACAACAACAAAGAAGAGTTTTGTCAGTAGTAACGTCACAGCCATAACAAAGACACTCTGTGAAGTTTGTTATATCATTGGTAATCATATGAAACCGTTTACTGATGCAGAAATTGTGAAAGAATGATTCTTAAATGCTTCCAATTCAGAAAACCTCAGTGACAAAAATAAAAAAAGTATAAAAAATAATAATTAAAAAATGCAAAATAGGAATTTTAATAATTTGATCAATTTCCACATTGTAAATTTTCTATGTGTCTTAAAGCATTTCTCTTCCCTCCCTCCATTAATCCTCATGTCGCGGCCCGCGTGAAATAGCTAACATATCTTTGTGGCCCGGCAACAAAAAAGAAAGGTTGAGTACCTTTGGTTTATGAGCTCTGTGATAAGCAACATTAGTTTCAAAGCTTAGAAGGTTTTGGGAGTTGAAAAGTGAGTTGCAACTATTTTTTTAAAGACATCCCAAATGTGCTCCAAACGGCTCAAGTCTGGAAAATACCCGTGGTGTTACCTTATTTTTTAGAAATGTGTCACTACTCTCGTCCTATGTGGGTGAGAGCTGTCTTCCAAAAAAAAACGAAAGCATAAGTTTCCAAGATTACATTCTTATATATAATTCACAGTAAGCAAAGATCTTCTGTCGGAAAAATGGGAGAGGGGCAGTGCATCATATTTAACATTATAGTTGCCCATTCCATCGAACATCCACTGCATATCAGTCACTTTCTCGGAATTAGAGGCTCCTAGTACTCTCCAGATGAAAGTATGTCGAGAATTAGTAGTTAAGGTGAATCGGTGGGCTCATCGCTAAACATGATTTCCCATTAACCCCTGTTTCAATGTTATTTCCTGTACTATGCTCTATAAACTAGATTTTTTTTTTTTGTTCAGAAGTGTTCGAAACACAAGTGTGTAATGGATCTATCCGGGATTCTTCCATTAATCCTCTTGGCAAAATTAATCTTTTTAACTGTGATTTCAGTTGAAAAACTATCTCAATGAAGAAGACGGAATTTATGCAAATTAGAACTTCTGCTTAAGTGTTTGAAGTAGAGTAGTCGAAGATGGTTGAAACTAGGTATTGAAGCGATAATAAAATTACGACCGGGGGTCGTATAGTTAGTCAAGTTATCTAAAAATAATCCAAGTATTGGAGTCAAGAACGTTCCCATATTAAGATAAGTGTGTTTATTTCTATGATAATTAAATTAATCCAACGGGATTGCTCCTCCGGTTTAATGTTTTAAGTGCCTTCTCTCCCTTACGCTGTCCAGTGTTATTAAGTAAAACAGAAAATAAAATTGTGAATTACTATGGCTGATCTTTGCTCGAACCCCCAAACACCAGCGTTCTCCGGGACATTACAAGGGGAAGGTTTTGTTGTAAACAGAACTCTCTCATGTAGTCTTCTTTTCTAAAAACCGTTAAAAATTCTGCAGCGAACGAATTTCACAAGACAGTTGAAAAGTTGTTTCACTTGTTTACGCCTTATTGTATTGCACAACTATAGATCCTCTTTGTTCATCGTGGCTCTTAAGCAACCTAGCCTAGACCTTCTTTCTACGGATCTCTTGTCTCTTTAAACTTTCTATAAGTTGCACATAGCTGGAGTTAGATTAGTCACCAGCAATCTATTATTAAGACTGTCCTGATGAAAGTCTCCCGAAGATTCCCTACCTCGTTCTATCATCCAAATATTGATGGCTACCTAGTTTGATTGCTTTCTTTTCAACTTCATCCTGTGTTGCAAAATTGCACCCAAAAAAATTTGCAGAGATATGTGATTGGATTGGATTTTAATTTTTGTCGTACTCTGAAACAACACGAGAGATGTTAGCAACGGAACTCGTTGATTCGAATCATGGTCTAGTGACGAGGATGACACCTGAGCTGATTTCTCTCTCTCTCCAAACTTTTCCACCACTCAATGGTCCCAGATATGTGAACAAATAAATTACGAATTTTGTCTCATGAGCTCCTCTAAATACGTCACCCATATACATGTATACGCTTACATAATTGTCAGGGAAAAAATGGCATCTTTATTCGGAAACATTAATTTTATCCCATTATGCTAAACCCGAAATACTTCAATAAAAAATTTTACAAGTTTAGCTACCCTTGCAATACATCGAAGGCCTAAATCAATCAGAATTTCACAAAAATAGATAGCAAAAGAAATCCGTTCTAAAAGTTATTTGAAAAAACAAACAATTATTTTCTTAAATTTTTCAAACGTATTGAAAAAGAATATTATACTAAAAACTCAAGAATAATTTCTTTACATTCCAATGGCTCACGAATAAAAATGGTTCAACAAAAGAATTGATTATACGTTCGATTTTCTGAATATATTCATCAAACTCAATGACTAATACCTTCTTTACTTCATTAAAAAGTCAATATAGTCGAATTTCATGACATTTAAGGAGTTTTAGAATTAAATGAAAGCTGTGTTATCTAGTAAATAATTAAAACAACATTAAGGAAATTAAAGAATAAAATAATAATAGTATGTTATTGTTTGACAAATTATACCCTTAACTTCGGATAAAAAAAATCTGTCAAAGAACTAAGTGAAAATTCTTCTAATTATTTGTTTCAATATTGATCTGATGCATATGCATGATAATTAGTCTATCTGTCATTCTGTGATAGTCTACCATCTGCATCTTAGTACTATTAATGCGAAACTTTTCAATCAAATAAGGAAAATAAAAAAAATTAAGCTATTTAAAAAAAGATTTTAAAGCAATCAAATATTCTAACAATCCAATCGGTGTTTTTTTCAGTCTTTTTAAAATCATTTTTATCCAATTTAATTATCATTTGGCATCATAATTGATTTTTATGCAGTACAGTTGGCAATTAACTTTATATTCAATTCAATTCTTTTCATCATCTTGAACTCATTTGAATTCTGCTTGCAATAAGAAAATGTAACAAATCGAAAAATACTGAGTCTATCTTTTCAAAGGAATGTTATTTCATTTGTATGATAGACAAATAAATTAAAGAAGATAGAAACTAATTATAAATGAACATATATTTATAATTTACTTAAAATTTTTCAGCATTCTTAAAACTTTCCAATTTTTTTAGAATAGATATTTTAAAAGATATAAAAAATTGATTCAATAAGTAATAGCAAATCATTGACTTTTTTAATTTTACGATATTTCTGCAACTAGCTAAATTAAAGCTCAAATTTTTGTCCTTTTTGCAATCAATTTTTCTGTTGATCATTAAATCCCCCCCCCTTTTTTTTTAAAATTGGCATTAGTTAATTTTCTAAGAGGCTATGAGAAATATTGCTTTAAAGAAAAAACTTGCTGCTTAAGAAAGAAAAAACCATTGTATAATACGACCAACTAATGAATCTATAAAAATGAGAATCTATAAAAATGCGCAAACCTTTTGCCACTGCAATGCCAGAAGGGAAATATCGTACTTCTTGGTCATATATTAGCTAATATGAAACTGTGTTGCAAAGGTAAGCAGAAAATTAACTATCTGACCAATTAAGTTGCGAGATTTAAACCTACTAGCAATGAAGGTGGGAGGGGATATATATAATACCTTATATTGCTTGAAATTAAAGCTCCACATAGTCATTTTTAGGAGGGAAAAATTGGTAATTCGAAATTTACGATGCTAATTTTTCCGTCTGAAGACCGTTGTTACATTTGTTCATTGTTTGAGTGTCAAATCAAAATGTTCACAGCTTTATTTGCATACTAAAATTTCTTTTTCTTAGACTTTAAACTCGAAGAGCAATTCGCGAGGCGAATTATAAATTCAGTTTTAGTATTTACATTCTTCATTTTATAGGTAACGTGCAGACTATATAAACTTGGTGTTGCCACATCACGCGCAACTGAACAGAAACTCAACTTAAATAATAATTAATGGAGCGTGCTCACACCACAACATTTTTGTGCAATATATGATAATAACTGTGAACTTGATAATAATATGAATAACTGCGATAAAACGTGTTATTTTATACATGTGATCAATTAAACTTTAATAAACCAATGATATAATGTATCAGAAATTTATGAAAAATTAAAGACGGATATAATATATAGTATGGAATAAATAATATATGACGACATTGAGTTGAAAAAACTAATATGGTATACAGATACTATAACAAAAAAATAATTTTTGCTGTTATTATTTTTTCAATTTATTTCAATAAAACAGCTGAATACTTTGCAAGGAAATATAAATGCCATCCAGACTGATATAATAATATACTAAAGCAAAACGACATCTTCTCTCTTTTTGGAAAAGAAAAGGCGCTTATATATTAATTTTTTTCTTTTATGCTGAAACATCATATTATATAACTTGCTATTTTTTACACAGAACACGTTTAAAAAAAAGTCATTCATTAAAAATTAGGAAAGCTATATTATGATTATAATAGCGACATTTTAAAAATATAGGAACACAAAACCGAATTTTAAATACATCATTTCAACAACAAAAAATAGACTTTTTAGAAAAGGTGGTTTTAGATTAAAAAAATAAATAGCGCAACAACCTAAAATATCTCATTTTTTTTAAATTTATTTTTTAATCAAATATTCTCAGCCTTATCTCTCCTTTTTAAAAAAAAAATTCGATTACTCAAAAAAAAATTAATTTTTTCTTAAGATATGTAACATATTCCAATTTTTCCCCAGTTATTTATAAAGTTTATGTCTTTCTTTATTTTAAAATCTTATTTTGAAAACATTTTTGCTGATTTATTAAAAAAATTCGTAATATCGAAAAAGAAAATTTTTCATAAAAAAGATCTTAAGGTATGTGACCACATTCGGAACACTTTTATAGAAATACATAAATTTTCAACTAAATAAACACTTTTTTTTATTTGAAAAGGGTCCTAAAACTGGGAATTCAAATACAATTTCCACAGGAAAAAAAAGTTTCTGAGAAATTGCATTTAAAGATTTTAATACAATATGAAAAATTTTCTACTAATTGTGCATTTTTTAACTCACCATATTTATAGCTCAAGCTCTCTATGGCTTCATATTTAACTAATTCGAACTTTTTTACCCTTTTGCTGTTTTCTGGAGAGTTTATAAACTGTAACTATTGTGGTTTTTAGAGGAATTTTGATGAAAAATTGCATTTATGATCTTTTACACAAAATTCTAATAAACGTATTCAAATAATATTTACACAGTACATGTATGATAGCATTTATTTACTTTTAATATATAATAATATTTATACAGAACGTCTTTATATGTTTTGGGAATTAATAAAAGATTTGTAATACTTTTGAAAGTCTTTTAAATTGCCCAAATTTTATGCAAAAGCTCGATTTTTTTTTAAATTGATTTTTTTCTTATAAAAAGGCAAGAAAGTACATAAATATATACACAGAGATTAGATTTTGCTTCATAACATAGATAGGACTAAATAAAACATGTTCTGAAAATTTAAATTCAATATTTTTAAAATATTTTGTGTAGGGATTTGTTTTCGGTTTTGTAAACTTCATTTCCGGTTTACTAATTATGCTATAACTTTGATTCTAAATATCATAGAAACAAAAATAGAGTGTTTTTGGAATCTTAAATGCATGGGCTATAAAATAAAAACAAAAAAGAAATTTCGAAAATTTTCCCCAAAAGGGCGAATTTTGGGTAGTCATCTTAAAGGATGATTTGATAATAGATATGAAAATGTAGACAAACTACTGGTTTTTTGTTTGAAACTTTTAAAAATTTGAGAAAATTAAGGGTCTGCTAATTTATGTTGCTTCTACTGAGACATATTAACTTAATGAAAATATGATGAAAGAGGTTCAATGTATATAAAACCTTGAAACCTGCTAAAGATTACTATAATTTATCGTACACTGTGACCGAAAGGTTCATAATTACAATATTTAAAATAAATTCTAATGAAATAATGAAAATTTATAACTATGAAAAGATAACCCATCATATTTCCTCAAAAGAAAAACTATGCATTTATAGCAACGTCGAAGTCGGATGAAGTAATGTGACCCTTAAAAATATTCTAACACACATTTTAAATGAGAGATGTGCTGATGTGCCAATAAACTTTTCCTTCTGCCCTTTATGTAAAAAAAATCGTGTTTTTTTCTTTTCAAATAATAACATCTATGCCTAGAGGAATCAACTGGTCCTTAAACAGAGGTGGTCAACGTAGAGCAAAGTACTCTGGCTTCTAGAAGTTAATGTGCAACCTATCTGTCATATCTTATAAGAAAATAAATAAACAAAAAACATATAATTTGGAAGAATTAAACTTTAAACGGTTATTTATTCACTTTTGCTTTATTTTAACAACCAACACGATAAAAGAATTGTATTTTTTGAAGTAGTCAGCACTTTGAGTGAAAAATAAATCATAGATTTTTGTGAAGAAAAAGTTAATTAAAGGTATTATATTAAGGAAAATGTCCACTCATATACATAATACTCTTGCGGCATCAACTTTCCATACTGTCAATTAAGTTTTTAGTTTCTGGAGTGGGAAACAACTGCTATATATTGAATAGTTATTTTGCTCCAGCTGTCCTAACCATTTTCGTAAGAGGACTTAATGCAATCACCTTTCAAAGCAGATCATTCCAAAGAAGCTTATCGGATTATAAAGCAGAGATCGAGATGGTCATTCCACATTTGCTACAAACCGTGGTCCTTAAGATATTCCTCAACATGTCTCAAGTAATGAAATCGGACAATTTCGTTCAGTAGGAGAAATTTATCATCGACAGCATCAGCATATGGTAAGACATATTGTGCAAGAGAAGCTAGATCTTATACCGATACTTCTCTGCAGTTAGTCTTCTTTCATGGAATATATTCAGATCAATGTGACCACCTCGAAAGATTAGAGCAGAAGTTATGATTTCACCTTCCCTACAACTGTGTCTTTCAGCAATGTTAGATGGATAGTACCTAGTGCCTATTTCTCTCCAGATCAGCACACCACTTGAAGCACTATTCAAAGTAATTTGCTTATATAGAGTATAAGAGATCCTTGCTGTCTGGTCCAGATATTATGCCCTTTTTCCTAACGTAGCTGGACACTTCTGTGTTGTCCAATTAGAGGCACACACATTAAGGGGTTGTCTTGCACATCCTTAATTATGAAAAGGTTTGCATACTATAGTAATGGATACTGTCCAGGTGCATAGCTACCCTGGAATCAGCCGTATCAAAGATATAGGGCCCCCCGAACAACAGGGGCCTCAACATGTGTAAGCAAAAGTCGTAAAATGCTATCAACAATCCCACCAACAGAGCTTCTATTTGCAAAAAAGAGTCCCTAAAAAATTTTGATACAGGGCTCACTCAGGACTAGCTACGTCTGTGATGCTTCCATCCCTTGTTACGGAACAATTATCTGAAATAAGCTGAGACACAGTTACAATTTTCTTCCTTCAGGGCCTACTTTTACTAATAATGTGTTAGAGAAATCATTATCTATCTTTACTCTAAAGAATGAATGACAACTACATGACACGGGTGTCAAGTTTCGCCCTCCAGAAAATTGTCCTTGCTCACCAAATAATAAAAGTAAATTTTAAATGAGAAAATGTTTTCACGATAAAGTTCTTTGCCAGTTGCGGTAACAAATATTGACGAAGAAGGATTGCAGATGGTATGCCACATACATTTGAATGATATTTTAAACTTAATTTACATCGCACTTTTTGATTGGTAATCGTAATTTCTTTAGAAGGTGAAAGAGAAACTACTTTGATTGAAAGAAGTGTTTAAAAAATTTTCAACAATTACTTCAACTTCTGCAATATGGTAATTAGTTTGTTCTCCTTTAAGTTTGAAGTTTGAGTTTGCTCCCTTTTTTGACGAAAGAGTATTATGGTTGAAAAGATCGTATGTGAGTCAATAGAGTTTACTTTTTCAATAATAACAAATAAATAGGAGTGTCTTTGGCAAAACATTTCGTCACCCAGTTATGAAATTAGGTGATAAAAATAGAAATACCTGGAATTTCGAGAAGAGATTTAACGAGAAAACTTTAGAAACTCCGAGAATATTTTTTCCAGCATATTTATGAATGATTCAGGAAAGGCAATACTCGAGTAAAATATTTGACATAGACTTCGTTTTATTTGCCTTATGTGAAATTGGAATAATTTTTAATTTCGATCAATTTTTGTTGTTTTTGAATTTCTGTATCCATTATACAGTTACGGTGGTTTCCATCAAACTTTCTTACATTATTCGCAGATAAGTTTTTAAACACATTCCATTTGGCCGTGGGGGATTTGAAGAGTGGTTGGGAAGACGTTGTTAGAGGTCATGTTTATTAAAATGGGACTGTGTGTGTTGTGTGTAGTCTCTATTAAAAGTATAAATGTATTTAGTCTTTAAATGGGGATATCTCAGGGAGGCAAAATTTTTTATATATATTTGATGTGGCTGATGTAAGAAAAGCGGAGATGAGATGGGCTGTAATAGTATATATGATGATAATGTATCAGATTTCTGATCAATTCTTTCTACCTGAACTCTGTGAGGGATTTTTGTATTGAAATTCCCTTTTAAGTTAAAATGCTATTTCTGTTAATTGCAAGAAATATTTGGAAACAGTGCAATACCTTGAGCTACATACTTTATATATATTTCACACATACGCACGCACGCACAAATAACGAAGACAGTTTAGTTACTTGATTTAAAATGTCCTGGAAATTATAAAAATCGACAGCACTATTTTCCTTGCAATTTCTGGCTATAAGATCATCAACACATACTGAGTGGAAGCGAATATTTAATATTTTTACTAACATGTGCTGGATTAGAACCCGCGACCTATGAATTCGTAAGCACGTAACATACCACTAGACAAAAATGATTACTGCTGTCCGGATAGGTTGTTACTGACTTATTTAGATACAGCCACAAACATTAATATTATTTTTTTTCCCTGTTTGTTTTCGACCTTAACTTTGTAATGCTTCTCTCTTTCATGGATTAAATAAAATGTATTTCTCCTGTCTATGAAAGGTACTAACCCATAATACCGGGAAGAAAAAATTTCCATTCATTATAATTTTATTATTATTTTTAAAAAATATCGAATGCGCTGCATTTTGGCATTTAGCCTTTGCAGACACGGCAAGTTCCAAAGTATGAGAGTCATTTTATTGGTGGCATCATCTATCGGCAGCTTCCATCATCAAATTTTTGATGCTTGAATTAATTCAATTCCACGTCGGATGCTAAATATTGCCTTGATTACCAGAGCCAAATAGAAAACTAAAAGGAGCTTTTACATGCTGCATAATCATATGACATGCGTGCCTACGATTTTCACATTCAGAAAAGATTCGATTTTCGCATTTAGTATCTACTCAAGCCGTGATCGAACCCACAACCTTCAACTCACGCTACCTCTAAGCCACGGAGCCGACCTATGAAAAGTGTTAGGTCAATGTAAGCAATCTAAATGATCTGTGCTAGTCTTGAAGCCTCACGGATTAAAAGGAAAGTGAAATCGGTGAAAGTTGCTGGGTTTCTACTTGACTTTGATTGCGTAATGACGGTTGTTCATGTTTACAATTCAGTCAAAGTGTATGCTTTGCTATACGCAACGGCATGTCCATGTGGTTTAAGTTATTGATGTACTTGAAATGTATAAAACATTTTTGGACATTATTTATAACCTTTGTTGTTTTTTAATATTAAAATTGATAATGCATATGTTTGCTAAAAAATTCACTTTCTTCCTTTATTAACTTTTTGATATAAAAATAACTTACCGAAATGTTATTTAACTTTAAAAAAAAACTTATATCAGAAGATTTCGTTTGATTTCTTTATAAAGTAACACCATAGACGTGTTACTTTATGTATTTTTTTCGTTTCTTGTTTTGCCTTGTGATTTTTTAATGCTGTTTCTAATTACAAGAGGAAAATATTGATATTATAAAAAAAAAAAGACTTTTTCCTGGAAATTAATTTTTAATTTTATATTGTATTATTACAAACTTTTACTTACAAACTTTGTTTTTTTTTTAATTTAAAGTCGAATTGTTATCTAACATGTATTTTTCTTTTTATAGGTATTAAAGGTTATTAAGATTTATTTTCAATGTGATCTGTTCTCCTAGCGTAGCTCAGTTGGAAGATGAATGCCTGTTAATATTGTAAAAAGAAATCAACATCATTTCATGTATAATTGAAAATGCTTTTTCTGTATATTTACTGTTGCATGAATTTTTAAAATGTGGAGAAGTGTTCTGTGTATGCATATGTCAGTCTGTAAAAGTACTTCAACTTTATATTATGTAAGAAAACATGTTTACAGAACATCATATATTTGTTTAAGTTCATTCAAATCAGATTACTTGCCACAGACATTCAAAAACTTAAATGGAATAATTGATTTATCACGTAAATCTTCTAGTTTAAATAATAATGAATCTGCATCAGATTTTAAAAAGAACCAAGAAGAAAAATTATCATTTATGGAAAACTTAGTCAACAAAACTCCTCGTGGTGTTCAACCATATTTAAAACTTATGCGAATAGATAAACCTATAGGTTAGTACTATTTTTCCAATCTTGTTTTATGGAATATTTATTAATGTTCATTATTTTAGTTAGTTTCTATTTTATTATTCAGAAATATTGAATCTTTAAAATAAGGAGTTGAGTTTGTAAATAAAAGGAAAATGGCAATCTGAAAATTGAATATTCTACAATATTTGGTAATTTATTAAAAATATAATTTTAATGCACTTTGAAAGAAATTACTTATGATATTTTTAATAATGTGATATTTAAAAGCATGTAAATTTTGAGAATTAATTTAGAATTCTGAGAAAATTGCAAAATTTTACAAAAGCATTTAACAAAATTTAGAAAACTTTATTACTGCACATAAACATTAATAAGTATTTTATCAAAAGATATTGATCATAATGATCCAATTCCCATAATTAAAGTAAGATAAATTTACCTTTTATAAATAGTAAATTAGTCTGATTATAAATTTATAACTGCAGTATGCTTTATTTATCATAAACAAATAAAGTATACTGCTACTTATTACTAAAATTAAATACATTTTTTTAATATTTTTATTTAATGAGTCAAAATTAAAAAGTGTTCATCAAATTACAAATAATTTATTTGAAGTATGGTAGAAGTTATTTAAAATTTAAATTGCATTTTAGAATTCCGATAATTATATACTATCTTAACCATGTTGATTGTTTATTAATACTGCACATCAAAACAAGAGTTATTGATCACAGATCTGATAATTTACCATTTTGAGGGAAGTTTCTTATGTTAGGGGTGCAACAAATTATGATAACCTTATAATGTAGTGCTTTATGTCAATTATAGGGATGATTTTTAGTTTTTCTTACAGCAAATACCAGTGTCATTTTCATTTAGTTTAGTTTCTAATTTTGGTACATTTATATTCTTTACTATTCTCCCTTTTCTTCCATTTTAATCTGAATTTCTAAAAATGAGATGTGATTTTCCTATGAGAAAGGAAAAATTAATTCTAAATTTAGATAATTCTAGAATCGAGGAGTTAAAAACGTAGTTGTTTTGAAAATATTCTTAAATTTATTGTGAAGAATTTTCTTTTGGAGGAAAACAAATAACTGCTCAGAAAGTAATTAAAGTATGTATATGCTAGAGTATGTATTTTTTTGATATAGTAACTTATATTTACTTTGTTAATTGTCATTCTTCTGTAAGAAATCATTGAACAATGTCAATATGGCTGTAATAATGTAAAAGTAATGTAGTTTTTAAGGTTTTTGTTTTAATTCATATTTATTGGGGGTAAACAAAGATATTCTTCTTTTGGAGTTTTGACTTTTCTAAAAAAAAGTACTTAAAATTATGTAATACAAATATGTATACCATGAGTGAAATGCTTCTGAAAGTTTTTGCAGAATCACTGTTAATCAGTATTTGCTGTATTGCAGGTACCTGGTTATTATTATGGCCATGTTACTGGAGCATATCCCTTGCTTCTTTACCTGGTTGTTTGCCTGACATATCTCTTTTAGCGTTGTTTGGAGCTGGTGCTTTTCTAATGAGAGGTGCTGGTTGCACTATCAATGATTTATGGGACAAAGATATTGATGCAAAAGTATAGTTTTGCATGTTTTTAATTATTGATTGATCTTATTTTTAAAATTGTGACATGTTTGTGTAATGGTATTTTTTGAAACTTTCAATCAATGAAGGTATAAGGAGGAATTTTACAAAATATAAAGACAAAATTTAATGCATTTTTTGTGTATTTTATTTTCTGAATAATCTAAAATTTTAAATTAAATTGATTTTGATGAATAAAAAAAAATCTCTTTTTTTTAATAGGATAAATAATTTTTATCTCAAAGCTGTAATTTTTAGATTTTAATTAACTTGTTACTGATTTCTGTTATATTAAATTCAAATTAATTTGGTACTTACGTATTATTGCTACAATCACCAACTCTATTAATAATTTGCCAAGTTGGCAACCCAAATTTCCTATGTGTTGTCTAAATTGGTAACCATGTGCATTGTTTTATATAATGTTGCCAGTAGGTTGTGATAATATGTAAGTACCTGTAATTTTAATGATTATTCTCTTAGATCATTTAAAATGCTTTATGTGCCTTGCGTTGGTATGTCTTTTTGATGCCAATACTAGTTTGACTGGTTTAGCTTCATTTGAGGGTAACAAGGGGATGTTGGTTTTCGAGTTTTGTGTAACACATCTTACTTTTGGTTGCTTAGAAATTGATATTACTCCTAGAAAAATTGCAAAAAATACTGCTGTTAAATATCCCATTTCTAAAATAACTAAGACCTGTTGCTTCTATAGTTTGTGTAGGTAAATCAAATGTATCAAGAATTCTGACAACATTAAGAATCTGGATCATCATCCCTTAAAAGGAGTGGAAAATTTGAGTTGAAAATGGAAAAAATATTCAAAGATTAAAGAACAAAAAATTATAAATTATAGACTGCTGACATTGAAAAAGATAATTTTCACTGATGTAACATTTTTTTGTGCAAGATTACAAAGAAAATGTCCTAAGCTAAAATAAAATTGAACCTTTAAGACTTGAGCATGTCCAACTCTGAAAAAATACATGTCTGCTTTTTTTTCGCTACAGATGGTGTTGATAATGTAGTTTCTATTCAAGATATAAGGATTTCAATCAAGGACGTACAAATATTATAACAGGATTGTCATGCAAACTTTTCCCACGATAACTCAAAATGACGTAGTCATTTAAAGACCTTGTCATGATTAAAGAATGGACAAAACTTGCTTTTTGAGAAATCAAATTAATGTGCTTGATTGAGACATGGCAATCATTACATACCTTAAGTAGACAGAAAAATCTCTATATTAGTACAAAGTATGTCCTATAGCAGAAATGGCCTCTTCAACTCATCTTGGTATTAATTCCACTAGTGTAGTTCACATGTTCTCAACTTCATCATCTTTGAAACACATTTGTATAGCAATTTTTATCATTTCTTTTGTCGTACAACTCATCTTAGCTAACCGATTCTTGAGAAAATGTTATAAATTTTCAATAGGACTTAGGTCTGGGGAATTACCTGGCCAATTAAGCACTTTTATTATATTTCCCTGTTTAAAAGTCTGGACCAATATCAAATTGTGACAAGAAGCCAAATCATGTTGAAATGATCCATCAAATGTTTTCATAGATGGAACAGTTCTATTGAGTAATATTTCTAAGTATTTGACAGAATTCAACATGCCTTTAAAAGGAACTAAGCTTCCATTGCCATTTGTTGTGAAAAAACACCAAATCATCTGTTTAGAAACGTGTTTTACAGTCTGCTCGATATGATCTGGCTGCAGAGTTTCAACATCTGTCTGCACTTAATTTGTATCTCTGCACAAATGAATGCATTTCATCCCTGAAAATCACCTTCTTCTAGTCATTAACAGTCCAAGATCTGTATTTTTGCCCTATGATAAATGTTTTTTCATCGTTTTCTGAATTAGAAATTGCTTTTTCCTTGGTCTTGATGCCTTACTGCTAACTTCCAGGTCACTTTTCTGCACAGTTGAGGTACTCGCTTACACCATAGTCCAATAAATCCTTTCAAAGATCTGTGCCCGTCTTACTTTGATTTATTTTACCATTTTGTATTAGAATTTTATAAGTTCTTGGTGTAATTTTCTGTTTAATCCCACATTTTCCTTTTCTTTTTGAAGATGATGATCAGGAACCTTGAAATGTTCTTAAAATTCTTGAAACACTTGATTTGAACACATCAACTACTGTAGCTTTTTCTCTCACAGTCATAGAAATGTGTTCATTAAGAGAGATTACTTTAGAATGCTTCCTTGGTGTAATATCCATCTCTGAACAAACAAAAGTTACGCATGTTATGTGGAATGCTAAATTATAAACACCAGCTACCGAACTGAACTACTAATGTACTAAAACCAATCAAATGGGTAAATTATAGTCAAGATCAATCCGTCACAAATATAACTGGTTTGAGATCATTCGGGACGTAACTGGTAATCACATACCATCTCAGACAAGGAAAAAATTTCTGTCCCAATTTATTCAAACAGTATAGTATTGTAATGTGTGTCATGAACTTGCTTTCAATATTTTTTTCTCAAATTTTAATCTTATATGAGGAAACAAATTGTAGCCTCACTGCTCAGTGGCGATTTAGGCTCATTTCGGGCCCTGGGAACAGAAAATCTACAGGCCTCCTTGACACTGGTAGATCAAAATTTATAACTAGCAAATTTGGTTAAATCCAGCTTATCCGAGCACCTGGGCACCCGCCACAAGTGCCCAGGGGATAAACTTGCTCTGTCACTGCTCATAATAGAATTGTTGCTGATCATTATTGTTTTGCATAATTGTAAAAGAAGAGAAAGTATAAGAACAACCAAGGGGGGAAAAAGCCACTGTTTATGTTTAATGATGTTTTGCAGGTTTGTTTGTATAACAAGTTTATTTCTGGTATATAAAAAATGTACTCTGATTGATTCTTTTAGCATGAAACTAAATTATTGTATATATTATGTTTAGGTAGCAAGAACAAAATCAAGACCTTTAGCCAAGGGAGATATTAGCACCTTGGATGCATGGATGTTTTTAGGTGGGCAGTTATCTTTAGCTCTTCTAGTGTTACTTGAGCTCAATTGGCATAGGTATTACTTTATATATATTTCAATATCTTTCTTTATAAAATTATAAAACAAATGTATGAAAATCATAATTTCCAGTATGTTTTCAGCTACTCCATATGACCAAAAATTAAACACGCACTACTTATTATAATTATATGCTGATATTTTTTTGTAAATTATTCCATGATTTTTTAAGTATATATGATTAATGCATTGTTAAAAATTTCTCCAATTAATAAAAAAAGCTTTTTTTTATTTATTTATTTTTATTCATTTTAAATTAACACTGATTATATAATGATGTAAATAAATAAAATTGTAGTTTCTTACAAATGATTTTTTAAAGTTATAGGTTTTTCCTGTTTAAAACTGAGTTGTTTTAAGTTTTGCATGTTTCAAACTAGAGAGAGCATTTATTTTGAAAATTCATCATTTTTTTAAAAACTGTTGGAATGTATAATTTTAATATGTATATATACAAGGGCTAATCAGAAAATAAAAACCATTTGTTTCAAATTAAAAACATATTTGTTATAAAAACAATTGTTATATACCTGAAAACTTTCTTCACTTCTCTGCATAATTTCACATTAAATCTGTCAGTGCTTTGAGGCTCAAAATTAAGCGGGCCATCGCCAATAACCCTCATGTTGATTTATATTGCTACATTAATATAACTTCACTCACTTTCTCTGTGCATAATTATACCTACATTTAAGCATTCATCCTATCTCTTCACAAGCTGAATTCCCAGATTATACTCTTCTGCCTCCAGTGCAATAAGTCAAGTATTCAAGGAAGGTTGTTATTGTGAGACTAAAATTAGGGCAAGCTATCCGAAACTGAAAGTGAAGAATGCTGGAGGAGTTGTGCTTCGAGTCATTGTTGCTGCAATGCAAGGATCTATTTCGATTGGAAAATTTCAATCATTACCCAACTGTCTAAATCATTGATTCTCAATTTTTTTTTTGTGGTACACTCTTAACAATTTCAAAATTTGGTGGCAACACACTAATAATAAAATAAATTTAAAAGAATAGTTTATGATAATTTTCTGTGTAAAAATGTTATGTATGACAAAGACAACAAAATGTTAATTAATTACAAATTAATTGTAAGAATACATTTAATGCAAAATTTGAGCTTGTTGGTTTTTTATAATTTTGTTTATATTTGGGTCATAAAAATGATGATGCCACTTGTTTTGTCATCTACTTATAAAAGTTTATAATTGTTAATGCTGAAAATCTGAATTCACACAAATAAGATGTGGAAAATTGTAACAATATTTTTAAAGTTTTTTTGTCTGTTATTAGGTAATCAATCGCCTCTAATATTAATCCAAAAAGAATTAATTGACTCTTCCAAATGTTTTGAAATTTAATCTCATTTATTACAGGGCTAAATTAGTTTTTTCTCTTCATTTAAGGTTAATTAATATGCAGATGTGTCTATTATCGCAAATTGATTATGAACCCAATCAAATTTTTTTTATATCCATCTATTCATGAAAAAATAACTTAAATATACCACAAATACCTTTAGTTTATTTCTATAAAACAGTCCAAATGATTTGGTTCCATATTTTATTTTTTTCCAGAGTATAATTAATAATTTGAAAAAAAAATTGGCAGCACACTAAAGTGCTGTGGCACAGTGGTTGAGAATCACTGGTCTAGATCTTGTCCTTAGCAATGACTATCTTTTCTCTAAACTGAAAAATTTCTTCATGGTAAATATTTTAGAATCAGTAAAGAGTTGGTAGTGCAATAAGAGTATATATCATAAAAATTCTGAAACTAATGAAGAAGTACGACAAATGTTTAAATATACGTGGTGATTATGTAGAGAAGTGAAGGAGTTTCAGGTATGTAGCAGAATTGTTTTTACTAATAATTATATTGTGCTTTTCATTTTGCATCAATAAACAATCTTTATTCATACATTCTGGATGCCTCTCATGTATATGTATATATACACACAATTCAAAAGCATTCTATGTCCAAATTATAATTCTTGATGTAGTAATGTTATTGTTAGCTCACACATTTAAGTTCAAAACATTGTATCTGCTAATTTTACCAATATGTTAATTTAAGCAATTAATAAATAAATATTATTTTAACTACAAATTTTGTGAATTAATCTGTGTAATAAGTTTTTTTTTTTTTCAAATTAAAGGCATTTAGAAAAGGAAACAAAATAGTTATCAATTGTAACTTTCAAGAAATAAGGTGGCAAATTTATATTTGAAAGTTTCATATGCATATCATCACTCTTAAAATTACTTTTTTTATTTACTAATATAAGTCTTAATTTTCATAGTATACTGCTTGGTGCCAGTTCTCTTGCATTAGTTGTTACTTATCCTCTTGTAAAGCGAGTGTCACATTTACCTCAATTAATGCTAGGTAAGTAATATTTGAACTACTTTAAAAACATTTTAATGGAAATTTTCCTGGATATTTTTATTTACATATTTATTCTCACATGTGACACTAATGTAAGATGAAGAAAATAATTCTAGCTATGATTTTTTTATTCATTAAATTACACTTGTTTAATTCTATTTGAAACTTTTATTAGTAAACATTTGGATAATCTTTACTAAAGCTACTTTGAAATACTTCATACAGGATGAAAAATTTCTCTATTTTTCTTATTATTTAAAATGAGTAGATTTTTATTTTATGATATTAATCTTATAAAAATACTTGGATGTTTTCTAAATATATATTGTTTCTTGATGAAAAATATGCTTATTTTGTCTTACATTGGGTTTTTGTCTTTCACATTTAAAGCATTTAGCCTCTACCATTATGCTGTTTTGTTTGTATACCTGTTACTTATTTGGTGTGAAGAAGGAAGTCAAAGTGTTTTTTTTTTTTTTTGTCCTTAAAAACAAAAAAATTTAAAAAACAACATGAATATTATTTGATTAGTCAGACTCTAGTTATGTATATGTCTCCAAATGTTGCTACTAGCCATGAACAAAAGATCAACTACAACCATATCTTGTAGCTTTTCATGCAGTTTTCATTGATAATTGTGTAAAATTAATTACTAATTATAACTAGCTTTTTTTTTCCCTTGCATATTTTATGTTTCAACATCAAAAGTGTCCACTTGACATTTGGTCAACTGAGCACTTTTAAAACATTTTTGTAATTTTTCAAGTTTTATTTTTAACTTAATGAAGTACACTGCTTATGCTTCTGATTTTCATAATAAATATGCTGTAAGTGTAAATTTGAATTATATACATTATTGAGAATAGAATTCAAATTATTATCCATTTAGAATTTTATTACTCTTTTATTTAGCTACTCTTAAAAGCTAAATATTTTAAGTGATGATATTCAAGATTTCCAAGTGATGTTAGTATCTAATATTATGTGTATGTGTATAAAATGTAATTGAATATTTCTATGAATGCAATTTGCAAATAAGGAACTATTAAAGAAATACTTTTTAATGAAAACTCTGCAATTTAATAAATGATGGAAATCATACAAAATCTAGGAATTTCATTGTTCTTAATTTCAAACTTCTTCTATTTAACCTTGTATGCAATATATCCAAAATTTGATTTCCAACAACTGATGAAAATTGTGTAATAGAAAATACAAAATTCAGTCCCTTTCTTTACCACTTTTTTTATTTATAGAATTTCTTAAAAAAATTAAACTTATATAAATGACATCAAATGGATTTTATTCAATTATCTAGCTGATATTTTGTCATGAAACAGTTAAGAACAACTATTAATTATTCAGTGAACACCAAGTTTTGTTACTGGAAAATAAAAATTCATTTCCTAAACATTTTTCTTTGTAAAAATATTTCATAAATATGTTATGTAAAATTTAGCATGTAGAGAGAGATCTATAAAATATGTTAAGGATTTTGATAATCTAGTGATCTTGGTCGGGAACTCATGCCTGAGACATGTCATGAGTTCGAGCCTAGTGCTGTTGAAGACTTACTGTGTAAAGGGAGCTTATGTAAGTCAAATCTGTTGAGGCTGAAGCATCCTTCCATTGGTGGGATGTGGAAATTAGAAAAGGGAGTGCCAGCTCAGTTGTTGTCCTTGTCACCTGACTATTTTTCAAAATTATAAGTTCCATCACCAATAGCCCTTGTTTAGCTTTATGGGGCAATGTTAATGTACCTCTCCCTATAAAATATGTGTTATTCTTTTATTCACTATAATACATTCTGTTATTTAACATTGTTACAACACTTTGATCATATTGCTACGAATTTTGTATAAAATAATGTAAATAATTTGCATTTGGATGTGCAACGCCTTTATATTACTCTATATTTATTTCATGTTAAGATTGTAATATTCACAAGCAAGCCATCCCTTACGTTATAATGGCAATTCAATGGGAACTTGGCGAAATATTGGCGATAGAGCCAAGTTGGCATCATTTTTGGTGACCAAGTTGGCGACCATGTTGGCGAGTTCGGGACCCTCTGGATTCTTCTAGAAATTAGTAGAAAAATCCACTAACTTCACGATCTGTGGCGCGAGCGCATCTTTCCAGAATTTTCGGCCTCTGCTATAAATAGAGAGATACTCGCTGCAGCATCCAGTCTGATTTCAACCAGCGAGTAGGAAGCACTGTTTTGATTAGCGATTGCCTTGAACTTAATCAGCTCGGCTGTGCTTGTGAATAATCATTTACATACGTGTATTTAGACACTGCTTATTGAGTCTGAGTGCTGTTGAAGGTGTGAAATCCTTCTGTTATTTATTCAATGAACTTTGCTGTTGAATCCTGTATTTTTAAGGATTGATTTATGCTAATAAATACGCATCGCTCGCAAAGAACTGTCTTGTTGCTTACGACTGCTTTTGCATAAAATCCTCGAACCCCGATCTACGTAACAATATATACCAGTGGTCTTCAAACTGTGTTTCACAGAACCCTGGTGTTCCACGGGTCACAATAAAAAAGTCGAAAAGAAAATTATAAATGTGTTCGCAAAATGGATTCACTTTCTCTGAAGTTTATATACCCTCTAAAATTTAATCTGTTCTAATCCCTGTAATTTAGAAACTGAAAATTTTATTTTTACATAATAATTATTTTGCAATTCTTTTTAAACTTTTATTATAATATAATAAAAGAATATTAAAATGTTTTATTTACATTGTAAAAATTTTTTTACTATCCCGGGTTCCACGAGGTAATTGTATACTTGTTAGTATTATGCAAACCTAGATAGTTTTCCCAATGAAAAACGCACTTTTTTGCATTCATGGAAAAAACATCTACAATAAAGGAGAGGGAACAACTTTGGGCACTAACAACAGATTGGATGTCAAAACCCTAAATTTAAGCAAAAACATCTTCTAAATTTTATGTTGCAAATTCATGCAAAGTACACTGTATTTCTCTAAACATTTTAATTCCATTCAGAGCAATGTGTATAAGCGAAAAGCATTTTTCACCATAAGTGTCCATAAAAACAAAGTGTAGAAATTAATTAAACTCAGAATATGTAATGTGATTGCAATTCATTTCAACGCACCTAGACTTCGACAGCTTGTGTGAAAAAATCAAGCTCATATCCCAGTTGCTAAACATAATGCGTGAGTGGATGACACTTAGATCATGGATTAATATTATTAATGAGTAAATTATATTAAAAGTAGATTAAAATTTGTTATAATAGATGCAATACTTTTTTAATTGCCTTTACAAGAAGTACTTATAAGATATTGATCTACTTTATATATTATTTTTAAGATATATTCTTCTAAGTGTGCATGTGGAATAAAGCTCCACGAAAATACTCTCTAGTTCTATGGGTTCCAGGAAAACACCTAGGGGTTGAGTTGAAAAAGTTCGAAGACCACTAATATATACCAATACTTTTCTCATTCATTATTCTAGAAGAATATTTTAATCTTTTTTTAAAAAAAACTTATTACTGTAATAAATTTTATCTGTAAAAGGAAGTATTATATCAAGAATATGATATATAAAAAAAAAATATGTGAAAAGTAGTTAAATATAAGACAGTAATTTTTGAGTTTCTAATTTTAATGCTTCATGGAATTGTGTGTTCTTTTATGTATTAAATGTAATTCATTATGTTTTCCATTTACATTTTAGGTTTAACATTTAATTGGGGTGCATTGCTGGGTTGGTCTGCAGTGCATGCATCATGTGATTGGTCTGTGGTCTTGCCTTTATATGCAGCTGGCATTTGCTGGACTATGGTTTATGACACAATTTATGCTCATCAGGTTTGCAATATTTCATGAAAATACATTTTCAAAGTGCATTTTTGTATTGTGATACTTGTTTTTGTATGATTATTTTTTGTTTATTACATAATATAAGTAATAAAATAAGTTGTGTAATTTAAAAAGAAAGATTTCAAAATATTTGTAGCTTTTTATGCTTTAAGTTTTGAATTACTTGGTAGTGTTCCTTTGGTTTTTTCATGAAAAATTAGTTTTGGGAATCGAGGATTTTGTTCAGAGAAGTTTTATGTTTTATTTGTTGTTAGGCCAATTAATTTCTTTGGTGTTTCAACACATCAAATGCCCAAAAACAACTATAGATTGATAATATCAATCTTCATTTTGGCAACAATTTAAAGAAGTCTCATTCCATGTAACCAATAAGTACCTAAATAAGTAACTTTAAGATTTTTTTTTTTTAAAAAAATAGACATATTGTTCTCAGAAAATATAGAAAAATATTTCTTTTATATATTCTTTAGGGAAAAAAATTTATTTGCAAATATTTATTAATTTATTTTATATTCACACACACATAAAAACTTTGAAAAAATATGCTTCTTTCATAACTATAATTTGATCCTAAAAATAACTAAAATTGGTTAAGAATTTTTTTTTTCACTAAAAATTTAATGAATTTTTTAAAAGGAATTGTTCAATTGAGTTTTTGTAATTGAGGACTTTTTTTTTTTTTGCTTATGATTCAAAACATTATAAAATGTTTTAAATTAAGTTATATGATGAAACATTTTTTATGGCTTTGGTAAATTATTTAAAAAAATTTAATAGGTAATGAGAAAGATTACCTATTAATAATTAGATCTTATTATTACGATGTAAACATTTTCTTATTTTAAGATATGAAAAGAAAATTACTTGAGCAGTATTTTTATTAATTGAATCAATTGTTTATGTATTTATTAATTTCATTTTAATATTAATCCTTGATCATATAATTTCAATTCCAGGATAAAGTAGATGATGTTATAGTAAAAATTAAATCTACAGCTCTTAAATTTGGAGATGATACGAAGTATTACTTAGTTGGGTTTTCAAGTGCTATGGTAGGACTTCTGCTTCTCACTGGTTACAATTGTCAACAAACATGGCCATTTTATACTTCTGTTGGCTTAACAGGAGTGTTATTAATGTCTCAAGTATGTGACTTATTTATTTATTTATTTTTTTTGTAAAATTATAGAGACATTTATCTTATGTTATTCATTTAGTCTCTAAATTTAAAAAAAGAAAAATTAATTACCCGACAAAAATTTTGTAAACTCTTATATTTTTTTCAGTAAATTTATGATGAATTACATATGTTACTCTCTCTCTCTAAAATTACATTTTGCATAATTTATTAATGCATTTGTGTGTGTATATAGGCAATAATTTTCAAAGTTTGAAATATATATTAAATTCTGATAACTTTTGATGCCTTTTTATTTATGGTAAGCATAGGTATGATTTCTAGTTATGTTTTGATAAACAGAATAGCACTTTTCATTTTCATTTGGCTTATGCATTTTTTCCCCTCTTGCTTATTTTCAACTTAATCCAAGTTTATAAAAATGAGTATAGGATTTGCCAACAACAGAAGAAGAAAAAAATGCAGTACAATTGCTTGAAGAGTACAAAATATTTCCTCAGAAGGGTGAATGTTCAAATTTGTTTGAGATAAAATTATATTTAGAGAATAGATATTTTGTTATTTTTATGTTAAAAATTGCATTCAACATTTGGAAATTAAAAAAATTAATGGGTTTGAAATCTTTTTATAGTGGTTTCTTACACATGTTCCCTTGATTAATCATTAAGGCTTCTTTATGACATTTTGATATGAGTACCTTGCTTTGTTTTTTACTGAGATATATACAAATAGACTTTACTATACAAATACTATTGCAATGAATAGAAGGATTATCTGAAGAATTCTTAAATTGTCAATGAATGTGAGCAAAATCATAAAGGGGAATTCTGAAGTTATTAATAATTTAAGGAGTAGAGTTAACTTAGCTTACTGGATATATCATTGTGATTCTGTTAAGTCACCATTCCACATGTATAAATATTTTTCAGGTTTGGATTAACAAGAATAAAACATATTTAAAAATTTTACTGTACGTATTTAAAAATATATTTGCTACTGATCCAACATTGTTTGTGAATCTTAATCTGCTACAACTTTCCTTTTACTGCAGCTGTAAAATTAATTTACAGTATTTCAAGTATTTTTAAATCTATTGCTCAAAATCAAGTAATCAGTTCAAAATCTTGTGATTTTTTTTTACTGTCAATCAAAGAAATTAGAACTCTAAAAATAAAGCCATTCTAAAATATATGCATGTTATGAATAACTTTTAAGTCATCGATCTTTCTTTTGTACGAAAAAGTTGCCAAATTTTATGTACATAGTTACATTAATGCACAAGTACTTTATGTTTTATGTAGATTATTATTTTGGTTGAATTAGCTATATGAGACAAAAAAAATGAAAACAATTGTTGCATATTTTATGCATACTTTCCTTTATGCATTCTTAATTGTAGGAATTATAAACATATTCTACATTGATGATTAGGTTTTTTAAAAATATCAATAGGGGAGAAATATTTTCCTAAAAAAACAGTTCATACTATTTATTAAAATAATTAATAACTTTTGTAATATATTTTAAACATCTAAAAGATAAATCAACAAAATGAGAAGAAAATTGATTATAAATAAAAAGGGACTACAAAAAAGTATTTTTCAATTAATTATAAAAATTTATTTTAATATATTGTACCAAATAATTAAAAAATATAATGCACAGTTTATATACTTCAGTAAAAATTTAATTGCAATGAATTTTATTTCTCTATCTACTAGTTATATTCACAAAAATCCTTACTTCAGAATAAATTTTTAAGTGATTTCTATTTTCTTATATATATATATATATATATATATATATATAATGTAAGATTTTGGGAGCTAAATCTATAAAACTTTTAGATTAGGTTAGCTGTTTATCATTTTAGGAACTTTTATTGTAAATTTATTACTTTAATACAATTTGTGATGGATATTTATTTTATGTAATTTGTTTTCTGTTTTGTATAATTCAATAAGTTATGCTTTAAATTTAAATATTATTGTGATAGTAATAATGTTTTAGTTTTTTTTTTCAGTTTAATTTGTAATTGTTCTAAAAATATTTAACATTACATATTGCTAAATTAATACAAATATTTCTTTTTTCTTTTCAGATTAAAAATTTGAATATTAATGATCCTCAAAATTGCTGGAAAACCTTCAAATTGAACAGTAAAATTGGACTTATCATATTTTTAGGAATTGTTGGTGGTAATTTAGCTAAGGAGATTAGAGACTCCAAAGTAAAAAAATCTAGTTTAATGAGTGAAGTTTTGAATGAGAAACAGTTTTTTAGAAATGCATTTTCTTGATGAAAGAGTTTGGTTTATTAGTTTCTAATTTTACCAAAGAGAGGAGTGATAAATGTAAATTGTATGCTTATTTTAATTGAATGTTTGTAAATGTTGATATACTGCCAAAATAAATTTCTCAATTCATAAAATTAATTCATTAATGAAAGCCTTTTTCTTTAAATAAAAATCAAGTTGTAAAATCTTACAAGGTAATTACTGATATTGAATTTTGTCTTTCTGTATCTATATCCATGAATATTTATGATTTTTTTTTCAAAATTAAAAAACATTGAATTGTCATATAAATGTTTATAATGTTTTTTATTTGTATAATACTACATTTTGTTAGTTCAGTTAAATTAATGTAAATTTTGTATAGTATGATGTTTTATTTATTGTCCAATTTTAAATTAAAACATAAAAAAAAAACTTTTTTGGTTTTATTTAATTATTGTAATCACTTAAATATTCTAATGTGGAAATATATTCCAACCAATAACTTCCTTTTAACTTTGTAGTTTCAAGATAACTCATACTAACAAGTCTGTGCATAAAATGCTGAAAAACAAATTTTCTATTTAAAATATACAAGGGCCATTGAAAAAAATAAATACCATTTCGTCATACAAAATTAAAAACACAATATTTATAGAGAAAAATATAACACTGTTACATTCCTGTAGTTTCCTTCATTTAAACATTGTTCATAAGCTTCAGAATTCCTATAATTCTATTCTGTTGCAGTTCAGTAAGCCCAGGTGGTCACTTCATTCTAACAAAACACCAATAGCTCAGACCTAGTTCTTAGCAACTGCCATCTTTTTCTTAAGCTAAAAGAGTTTCTGGCTCAGTAAACACTTTGGAAGTGATGAAGAGTTGGAGAATGCAGTAACCACCTGGCTTATGAGCTATTTTATATTCTCTTGGAGCTAATAAACAAATATATGCTTAAGTGCAAGAAGTTACGTAGAGAAGTGAAGAAAAATCTGGTATGTAATAAAAATTGAAATTTTTTTTATTTTTAATGGGCTGTGGATTGATATTTTACCATTGCAAACCTAGTACATTTCCCAGGAGCTGGTATTTCTTTTTAGTGTGGTACTATATAGGCGGATACCAGTCGCCACAGGTAATATTTTTTTCCAATAGATATTTTGTTTTTCATTTTGTGTAACTCAAGAGATTCCCAAAGTGGTCTATATTGACCCCTAGGGATGTACGACAACCTATAAGGTGTTCACGTTAGCGAAAAAAGAAATTGGTGTCGCTCAGGTGTCGTCCGCGTCACTTGACCATGGTTCAAAGAACGTACCCAAAAAGCCCTCGTGTGGCTGAACAGTGGGACGTTAATATTCAATCACTCATTCCGTTAATAAACAATCAAGGTAGTTTGCGAGGGGTATAGATACCTGTATTTTTTTAACTGTTTGACCTACATACTTTAAATTTGGTAAGCATGTTTCTTTTGTTGAATTAAAATCTGCTAATAATGGCTCAAACGGAAACCGACCCTCAAAGGGTGTTACATAGCTTTTTGATAAAAAGAAGTTTGCGTTTTGAACTATTTAGACCTAAAATTTAGCAAGCATGCTTATTTTATTGAATAGAAATCCCTTAAATGGGTCTTCCAAAAATCTACTTGAGGGGAGGGGGTTACGAAATCGTAAAAGATAATTATATCAATTTTAGAAATTATTATTTAGAAGTCCTGTCCTTTTTGAATCAAGAAGTGAGTTACAAGAATATTTTTTGATACAATCGAATGCTTAATGCTGGTGCTTGATATCAATTTATTATGCAGTCGAACCTCCATATAACGAACCTCAGTTTTGTGAACTTTTTCCTGGAACCAAGAACATTTTACTATTTTCTTCGTAAAATAACCTCCAAGTAGCGAAGTGCATTTCTGTTTAACGAACTTTTCCTCTTGCGATTCGATTTTTTTTTTCCTCCCTATTTTTGAGATACTTCATAATATTTTACAAATTATTTTCTCAATTAGCCCATTTTATGGTGATCAATAATTTTGAACTGGTTTTACCAGGTGCCTAACTCACCTAGAGCAATGAAATTACCTTAATTTTTTAAACAAAAGACTCAAATAAAATGAACAGATTTTATCGGTAATTAAATGTAAGGAAGCGTGTGTGGTAGCGTATGCTTAAAATTACTGATTATAACATGTTTATTTAAAATTATTTGTAGACTTAAAATTAGAATATGTCGTTGAAATTTATTAATTTTAATATAAAATAAATTTTGTAAGAAAATATAGTGTACTCCTGGATGATTTTTCTTTTCTTCTCCTTGTAGATTTCGTTTTGATGGGTAAGATATATAAAATAAATAGATCTTATTTTTCAAAAAAAAAAAAAGTGTGAATAATTACTTTTTTTAAATAATATATAATATTTATAGATTTCAAAATTTGTTTTATGTAGTTTCTAAAGTATATTAAAGGATGATTATCTAACGAATTTTCCACATAACGAACTCATTTTCGGGATTTAGCAACTTCGTTAAATTGAGCTCCGACTGAATTGAAACAGTGTACATTCATACAACACCATGAAATACCCAAACAAGTGGACGGATGATGGTTAGTCTTTATTTTATGTTTACTGAAATTCTTAATGTTAATGATTTTGTCCAATTTTACGTACAGAATATCCCGAAACAACGATAAGTGCGTACGAAATGAAAGGTGGGGTCATATTTGTTCTGGGAAAAATAAAAAATCCTCAAGCACTTAGCTTAGTGAGGATGAGCACATTTTTGAAAATGTGGTAAATTGAAACCCTCCATCACATCATTAGCTATTGTGAACACAAATTTCTCAATTTTATGATGACTTTTTCACTAACGTCCACCTACATAGACGTACTATTAATCGGAGCCACTAATAGGCCAAAAAAAATTGCTTTTATAGTTAAAATCAACGTAGTTTTGTGAGTCGGTGTATGAGAAAAAGATATCACCTAACTTTGACTCTCCCCATAAAAAGATAATTATTGTACACAACCCCAGGCAAGTTTCTCAAAAGTTGGCCCATTTAGTCAAGATTCCAAAATGGTACACTTGGACCATATGCATAACAATCACAAAGAATTTAATTGCAGAACGTCTTCATTTTAAAAATACCTCTGTTGATAGCTTCCATCACATCATTATGTACTGTGACCCAGAGGTGGATTAAGCGGCTGGCGGCCGCCAGGGGCCCTTCAGTGACAGCAGGGGCTCCAAGCTTGACGGATTCTTGTTATAAATTCTACATGAAAAAAGGATCTTGAACCAATATGTAACCCCGATGATTTCCACGCATTTGAGTCGTATAGAAGCCCTAGCCATTTTTCTTCCGTATATCTGTATTGTTGCAATCTGAACGACATTTTCGCATGCGTTTTTTTGCACAAATTTAATTTCAAATAATTTACTTTTGACGAATACTATTTAAGTCAAACAAGTTTGTTAAGAGTTCACAGCTATGAACTATAAACGAGACTTACTTTCGGCTCTTATACTGATGGGGGGGGGGGATCCCAACACCTAGAAAAATTTATTGTAGACTAATGAAACTTCGCCATTGCATTTGTCTGGACAACATATTTAATTGATTGAAGTTTCAAGATCACAGGTCAATGTCGGCGCGAGAAGAGCCTTTTCAAATGTGAAATAACGGTACAATAAAAACCAGTGTAACCGCATGGACAAACTTAACTTAGATGAAGCTCCTCCAGATATTAATGAAGAATTCCAACTTAAGCGCGTACATCTACAAACTTTCATGGCTACAACAGACCCAGGTTGTAAAAAAGAACTTATTAGGTCTGACTCTCCTCTCTCTGGGTTTATTCAAATATATTATTGAGTCCAAACTTGAAGATGGCTTACCAAACATTGTGATAATGTTGAGAATTTTTTTAACATCTTCCATCAGTAACGCCAGTTGCGAGAGAAGCTTCTCTAAGCTAAAATTAATCAAAAATTATCTCAGATCGACTGTGTCCACGTTAAGGCTAACAAATTTAGCTATTCTGGCAATTGAAGATGACATACATAATATTGACCATTGTATAAAGATTTTGCTATGAAAAAAATACGAAAAGTGCATTTTTATTCAATAAAAAATTTAAAGCTTTTTTTACTTTTACTAATTTTCTTGACTAATAATTAAAATAGAAGGGCGACGAGACTTTCCGGTCGGCCGCAGGCGGCGAAAGCCTACGCCACGCCACTGGTTTTATTATTAACAATACATTTATTTTGAGAATTTAAGGTCAACGAATCTTTTCACTATTTTAGTTTTTCAACTTGGTCACATAGGCCTCAAACCTTTCACTGCCAGGAATCCCGTCTATCTTAATCTGATTAAAATACTTTATAATCAGTTTTGTTATATACACATATATACTAATAAGTAATACACTATATAATGTACGTAATTTTCGTTACTCCTTGTTCATTCAAACACTCATTGCCATTTGCAGCAAACACTTAAGAATTTTTAACCATACTAAAAAATTTTATATCTTCAAACCACGTTTATTTTTACTAGTTAGTTAAGCCAATTGAACTTTAAAAATGCTTAGTTTTAAAAATATTTAGTTGAAAATTTTAAAACTTAACTCTGCAAATGGGCATTAGTGACCTACGAGCTAGTTCTAAAAATATGAACAAAATTTGACCCACGACTCAAAAAGGTTCACCGTCCCAACACTAGGTAATCGTTATACACTCGTCGTGTATATGGGGTTTACACAATTTTTATGGGTTAAAGCACAATTTGCTTTACACACTGAAGATAGTTTTTTTTAAATGAAGTCATTTTGTAAAAAAAAGAAAATGGCAGTGACTGTTACGGGTAAGAAAAATTAGCAAGTACTGTTCCATTTTGGAATTGTCCCTGAATAGTTCAACTTTTGAAATAACTTGCTTGAGCAGTGTGTAACATATTTTTTCGCTTTACGGAGCATCAAAGTTAGCTGACATTTTCTGAAACCAGCTCAAACTACGTTAATTTTAACCAAATCAGTGTTTTTGCTCCATTTGCGACTGTGATTAACAGAATGGCTACGAAAGATTACATTAATGAAAAAAATCACTGCGAAACAGTGGAATTTGCAAACACAGTACCTAATGATGCGATGGAAAGTACTAGCAGAGATGTTTTTAAAATGGAAACGTTCGGCAAATAAAAAATTCCTTGACTTTAATGTATAGAAAAGAACGTGTGTTGTACCCTTTTGGAACCTTCACTGAATGGGCCAACTTTTGAAACTTGCCTGGGGTTGTGTGCAATAGTTTTCTTTTTATAGGGAGAGTCAAAGTTAGGTGACCTCTTTTTCTCAAACCCTGACTCACACAAAATAAGTTAATTTTAACTCAACAAGCAAATTTTTTTGCCTGACTTGTGACTGTGATTAATAGAACGGCAATTTAAGATGATGTTAGAGAAAAATTAATTGTGAAATTTGTGATCACAATAGCTAATGTGAAGGATGGTGTAAATTTTCCACATTTTCAACAATTTACTTGTCCTCACTAAACCAAGTGCTTAGGCATTTTTTTTCCCCCAGAAAAAATATTATCCCACCTTTCTCACACCCTGGGATATGCATGTAAAAGAAAAATTTCATTCAAAATTGCATTCCATATATTAATCTAAGGAAGTCTTGATTCTAATATATTAGATTTACAGTTAAATTAAGAAGACTGAAGCAAATTAATGTAATGAATTAATGTGTAACATCTATAATAACAAAAAAGTAAAGGGCAAAGTTTAATAAATTATATAACTGTAAAAATTTCTTTTAACGATTTTGTAGCAAATAATACTGTTTTACATGAGTATATATTTTTTGAAAACTTTCAGATTTTCTATATTCCTAAATGTATTTTTAAAAGTGCAAAACTTCAAACTCTATACTTATTTTAAACAATAATTATTTAAAATAAATACAAATGTAAAACTATATAATATATTAAAGAAATTTTGTGCAATATAACATTAATTTAACATTAAACAGTTTGCAACTTTCATTTAACTTAACTCAGTGGCACAACAGCCCATGAAGGGCAAAGGCCTACTGTGCCCATATCAGTATACGTGACCTTGGGCCTTGAGGTGCATGAGCAGATGTTCCGATCAGGTGGTCAGTCTGACGCGAAAACCCCCAATATAAAGTTCCCAAGCAAGCTTGGCATTCATTTATCGACTCACTGAATGGAAGAAAGCCAGAGTCGAACTTGCCTAGCCTGGGGTTTGAACCTCGGACCTGTGGTGTGGAAGCGTAATGCACTACCATTCAGCCACTAGGCTTCACAAGTTTCATTTAGCCCTTTGACATATTTAAGAAACTGATACATTATCTTGCTTTACATTGGTCTACAATTATATAAATAGTATTCTACAAGTAGTGTAATACCAAACATTTATATGATTAAGCACATTTACTTAAAAAAATTTTAGGAAAAATCTTGAGCCCTAAAGGTCCTATTAAGTACTGAAATTCATACTATTCCTAATATGTTATTACATGTATTAAACATAGTAATATAAAGCTGTTATGTGATTAAAAAACAAACACATTAATATTCTTAATACAATTTATTTTTCAAACAATATTGGTTTCAGCTGCCTCTCTCTAAAACTGAAATATGTACACATTTCAGGACTTATCAGTCCCATATGTCTCATATTTTCATTTATTTATTTTACAATTAAATACAATATACATTTTTATAAAACTTTAATCACAGTTGACTTGCTTTGAGCTAAGTCATTCAAAAATAAAATACCAGTAAATAATCACACTGAAAGAATTTGAAATAAAACACATTAGCACAGCTAGCATGCTTTCATCATATCACATTGTGCAATAAATCAAACAGAATTTATAGCTTAACAGAAACTACACTAGTTTGAGTATTGTACTGTACAGAATCAAAAATTTGTTAACAAAGATACCAATTTATAAAAAAAATCAACAAAAATCACAACCATTAAATATTAGAGTAACTTTTTTGCATTGTAAAACAGTCTATTAATATCAAAGCAAAAAAAAAGCTATCTAAATACCTAAACACTCATTTGAATTGAATGAATATAAATTAAAACTTGAGATCTACATATTACAAAAAATTAGATATGAATGAAATGTATAACTATTTTATACAATGAAATGAATATGGCATGGAGCCATGAAGATATTAAAAATCTATATTTATATAACATTTTCCATATAAATTTTTCTATGTTAGTTATTTTTTTCCAACAAATTTCTTTTACCACTATAGTAAATATATTATCTCATTAATATTTACATATTTCCCAGCTAATTATCATTTTAGATTAAAAATTGTAATGCAATAGAGACCAATGTAAAATTAAAAAATTATTTTTCCTACTTAGATGAAGATTGAAAAAGAAATAATTAACTTCAGTAAGTTGTAACTTTTTCACTAGTATGGTAGATATTAACAAAGAAATATGTGATATTTTTGAAAAAACATTTAAAATATTTTATTTCTGTATCAGTAAAAATAAACTATTCAAAATACATATATTAGTTTTAATAAATTAATCTGCAAAATAATAAATACATACAATATTCATATCTCATTGTACAATATCACATAAGAAATAAATATATTAACAAAAACATAAATTAAAAATGTACTAAATAATCACCATTTCAAGCAAAATTTATTGCTTTTTGTTTAATTTTGATTCCAATACATATTTATTTCTCAACAATAATTTATTCATTTGAGAAATACACAAACTGATATTTTAAAATTCACACTAATACAATGCAGTCTACATTCAACAGAAACAAAAATGTAGTCTTACATATACAGTTCACATGAAATCTGGATCTCAAATTAAAATGGTGAAATAGCAAAGAAAGAAACATTGATGAGTTGATTGGTTACTTATCCACTGAAACATTTAATCTACATTAACCTCTAATTCAAAATGAATGGGTGGAGGGATATTCTCAGTAGCCAAATTTTAAACAAAATGACACGAGAAATTATAATGAAAAAGAAAAATAGTTAGAGTAACATTTATGGAGACACAGGATAATTCTGTACTTTTTAAGAATGAAACAAAATTGAAATTCAAAGATCTTCCAGGATGAGGTAAAAAATCTCTGAAGAGATCATTTTAATATTTCTCCTCAATAATATATTTAAGTTTGCAAACAATTTAAACTGAATTTTGAAAAGAATAACTATAGATGTAAAAGCCAGACATTTAATAGTTGGCTGGTTTTATTGGCACAAGGGCCATATTATGATAAGCTGCACTAAATGCTTATTAACTGATGAAAAATATGCATATGATTAGACAAAACTCTGTAAACATAAGGGGGGAATGTCACACTGGTATTTATCAAAAACAGCAAGTATCGTGGGAAAATAGAAAGATTGCAGGAACCTTTGAGTCATAAATACAGTATTTACTTTAAAAAAGCTTGCTGCAGGAGAGATGATACAAAAAATATTGTAAATAACTGAACATTTAGATAAATTTTCAGACACATATTAGCTTTATTAATTATACATAATCAGATGGAATTTATAATGAGCATATTAAATATGTTTTTAATGATAGTTTACTATCAAATATTACTGTACAGTTAAGATAAGTTCATAACAATAAATCTAAAAGAAATATATAACTTATGCTGTTCAGACTTTTAAAAAAATATTGGAAAGAGAACATCTAATATTTAAACCCATCAACTGAATTAAACTTCAAAATATTAAATAAATCACATTTACAACTTTATTATTTTCAAAAAAATATATTTAAAATATTGGTTTTACAATGAATTTTTATTCTTCCTACTGGATATTATGAAATAATTTTTTACTTTTTTATATCTTTAATTTAAATTTATATATATAATACACCTCCATTAAAATATATTATATGTTTATTACATGGCAATATACTCTTTTATAATAAAATCTCATGATAAAAATCATAAAATTACAGGACGGCATTATTAGCAAAATTGAAATTGTCCTTTATACTCAGAATGAAATGTTGTTGTAATTAAATTAATAGAAATATTTAAAAACCAGAATACATTAACTAAAATTTTAATAAATCACAAAAAGACAAAAGAAAATTAAACAAAAAGTTTGAAACATTCAAATATCCAAAGCAGTATCAGATTAGTCCTTTGAATTTAAAAAATGAGATCAGATTAAACAAAAAATTAAAAGTACATTGCACTCCTAATCATTCTCAAACAAATTATTCTATCTACTGAACAATTATCATTAATTGGAAATATATAAAACATCAAACGATCTGGAAATGCACAAAGTTATTGCAACGTAATTTGAAAGAACAATTTATCAATAACACCAGTTAACTGTTTATTAACATCCCACTTTGAAACAACATGAAAACTTAGGTGATGGACCTTGCAATTTTGAACCACCATGGTCAAGTGACAGAGTGGTTAGTATAACACGCTTCCACCCCACAGGTCCGAGGTTCAAACCCTGGGCTGGGCAAGATTAACTCAGCGGGTTGATAAATGAGCACCAAGCTTGCTTGGGAACTTAACACTGGGGATTTCGCATCAGACTCACCACCTGACCGGAACATCTGCTCATGCACCTAAGGGCCCAAGGTCAAGTAAGTTTATGGTGAAGTGACAATGGGGCACCAATAATACTGGTTAAATATTCTAAAGATTACACGAGGTATGTTCAAAAGATATTTGCCCATAATTCCTCATGCATAAGGAACAAAGCTAAGGAGATGTGGTTTGATATATGTATGTAGGCAATTCTGATGAGCATGAAAATTTTCCTGCCACCAGATGCTGGCAGAGTGAGGAAGTGTAAATGAGCAAAGGCAAGTTTTCATTTCCAACCAGACAACAAAAACTTAAACAATGCTGCAGGATTAATTTTGTGCAAGGTCTGACATACCCACAGACCAAAAAAACAACCAGATTTCAATACAGGAAAAACATTCAGAATATGATGCACTAGTTCTGCTTCATTTTAGATGAGTTATAGCACTGCTTTTGACAGTAGCAGAATTGTTAAGAGAAATGGGTAGTAATTGAAGGAAACTACGCAGAAGGAGGATTTGTATCAACTGTTATATCTGGATAATGTATTTTTTTATGAATGAAAATTAGGATGCCTTTTGGACCCACCTCAGGTATTTGAAAATTAAGAGGAAGAAGCAGGGGGAAACAATAGCTCAGATTACACAACTTTTTTGGGAAACAAATTTGTATGTAACCAAAGCAGTACAGTAAATTGCTTAAATCACTAATGAAAGTAAAAGATAAACAAGATTGAAAAGAGCATAAAAAACAAGCATTGAAAAAGGAAAATTGAAAATCCTTTCCATGTTTTAACTGTAAAATCAATTTTTCCCACAAAACTAGATTGCTCTGTTTTGCATAATGAAGACTAAAATAATATTTTTTAAAAATTTGAATTTCTGAAATTTAGTACACTTAATGTTCTATAACCCTATTTTTAGCAATCTGATTTTATTTACACAAAATGATCCAGGCTTGAATAGTCACGAGTGATACGTTTCCTCATATAATTAATTTTCATTTTTTTCTCTTGCATGTTATATTCAAACATTGCTCATTATTATAAAAATTTTACAAAACCTTATTAAATACTGTTCCCATTATTTAATTGCTTATAAACACAAAGCATTAAAAAGGCATTGAAAAAGGAAAATTGAAGATCTTTTCTAAATTTTAACTGTAAAATGAATTTTTTTACCCATAAAATTAGATAGCTCGGTTTTTCATAACAAGTAAAATAATATTTTTAAGAAATCTATGAAACTAGGAGAGGTGCATAAGAAATTGGATGATACAAGAATTCAACATAGCTTCAAATTATTTGAATTTGTCAAATTTAAGTGATTAAAAAGCAAGAAATAAGTTAAAAAATTATATAATAAAATTATAAATAGGAATTTCAACACAAAATTTTATTCAGGGGAGATGTTAGATGACTAATAATTAAAAATATCAAAAAAAGGAATTAAAAAAAACTTTAAAAAATAATATAGCAATTTTTAATGCATTAAAAGTCAAACATGTGGACGAAATATATGATTTAAGAATTTTACACAAGAGTTAGAGTTTATATGAATAAAATCACTTAAAAATTAATGCTGATTAAGAAAAGAAAAAGCTTTAAAAAAAATACATTTCTTAAACAAGAGAAAAAGATACATTACAAGAAAATTTCTGAGAACTTAATTTTAAAACATGAAAAGAATATGCTTTCTTTTAAAAATTCCTACACGATTATAATAAATTTTGATCACAAACACTGAAAAGGGTATACAATGAAAAATTTATGAAATTAGTACACATTAAAATGAACAAAACAATTAACATTTCAATAGACATATATTTCAAACAAAATAGTGATCTAGAATTTTCAGATTTTATTCATTAAAGCAGCTCCAACATAAATAAGCACACTGTTAAAAAGATTTTCTTTGTGAAAGACAATTCAAATTTTGATGGGATCAAAATAAAATATTTTAATACATGTATTGTACTTATGGACTTTTAATGTATAGTATAATCTGTTTTTTTAAAAACATTTATTCCCAAGGTGAATCTATATCATCCCAAAAATCAGGATTTAAATGAATTATAGAGTGTTCTTGAGCGATTGCAGCTAATTCCTTCAAAAATTCTTCTAAAATTACAGCACAAAAAATGGCATTTTTTGCTTTAACTGATTCCATTTCACCTTCAAGTGAATATGGTGTAGGTTTACTCACATACCTGTAAAACACAATGAAAGTAATCATTCAAGTCATTTTATAAATGAATAGGAATTTTCAAAACATTAACATTCTGAACACTTATATTTTAAGCATATTAAGAGAATTATAAGTTATTTTTTATATACTATTTCCTAATTATATACATGTATATACACACAGGAATACCTCATGTTTATTGTTGTTCATTAGTTTTTTAAAAGTATCCCATTAAATGAATCCCCATTGAGTAAAACATTTCAAAAGGAAAATAAGTTATTTGTTCCTATGAAATTTTGTTGAAACAAAATACTTGTATATTTATCTAAAATTAATGACAAACAATAAAGGATATAAAGTAAAAAGGGAAGATTTTATTGTTTAATGTTTACAAAAGTGAAAAAAGAACAGCATTATTTTTGAACTAGAAAATCAATCAAAGTTTTTTTGCACCTCTTTTTCCTTTGTAGATTATACAATAACTCAGAACAACATTTTTTAACTTTTATCTTGTACAAAAGCTCAATTTTTCATTTGGATAACTTTATTCAATTAATTCACATGCCCTTTCAATGCATTGGAAAATTGTTCAAGATTACTCCAATGGAAAGTTTTTTCTTCTTCACTTTCTCCTTCATAAGCTTGTTTTCAATCGGTGCTTGTGAAAGATTTGTCATTAAGAGACAGAGTCCTTTTGAACATACTTGATGACATAAACATACAATTAGTTGAAGCCTAAATCATGTCCAAATTTCACGTCTGCAGGTTTTTATTTCTCATTTATTATAAATGAATTAAAGAATGATATGACATAGAAATTTTTTTAACAAATGAGATGAGACGAGCACAAGGATTGAAAATAAGTTATCTTTGTGGATTGCATCTATTACAAGTCCCTTCTCTTGGCAATTGAGTTCATATATACACAAATACTAATTATCCCTCTTGATTTTGACCTATGTGTGGTGAACATCATTAGCACAAATTTTTTTAAAACTGCAGAATAAGGAATCAATCAGTACTACTATTGAAATTTACTACTCAAATCACTAATACCATAGAAGAGTCTGAACTGAGTCAGGTATTCCTGTGTATAAATATATAATTCCAACAGTCTTGATACATTTTGATGTTTATTAAAAATAAATTTACAATAAAAAAAACCAAACCAAATTTTTAGAAAGCTAACTTAAAAAATTGTTTCAGTTTTTTTCAGATATTTAACATTAAAACAATATATTGTAATAAATTAAAATTAGTACCTTTAAAGATAAATCTGCCTAAAGTTTATCTTAAATGATTTATCATTTACCAATTAAGACTTTTAAAAGTAAAAGAAAGAAAAATGTATGGTAAAAAATCTTCAAAATAATAATAATTACCACAATTTTTTAACATTTAGTGAAATTTACCTGTAGCCTTGACCATCAGAAATAGATTCTAACATAGGTTCTTTACTGAAACCATGATCTCGATTTCTTAAAAAACTACTTTTGCGAAACAAGAAACTTGTTAAACTTCTTCGTCGTGGTTCACCTGCAAAACATTATTAAAAAATCAGTTCTAAAATGTACTAAAATTGTACAAATCAACTTTGGAAAAAATCAAGATGTAACAAAAACATTTATAGTACAAAAGTTTTAAATTCTTAAACTTTTGAATTCCAAATCCAAAAAATTTAATTCTGAATGCTAAAAAAAATTCACACTTTATAATTCAGAATTTAGAAGAGATTTTCAAATTATAGAAAGATCACAGTTTATTAAATGAGATTGCTGATACATATTTTCCTTTTTGGCTCTTTATAGTCAGATGATCACATAACTTAATTTTCTATTTTGAAATAAACTGATAAATGATATATTTTATGACACAGAAATATAATCAAAATTATAATGTTAAAATCTTGGTCTTCTCAATAAATATGGAGAATTGTAACTAAAAAGAATTAAATTACACATTATTTTTACAAAAACCAAAGATTTCCATATTTTTTTTAAAAAAATAATATTCTATAACAATATAAATACTTGATATACTTTGAAGGAGGGGGCACATGGTAGCAAATTTTAAGCCTTATATTCCAAAATTAGCTTGCAATTAAAATTAAGTCATTTAATCAACAACTAACATGTTTTGCATAAACAAAATATATAAAATTTTAGAAGCAGATGTTTAAATTTTACCAAGAAGATATAAACAAAGAAAACATTTTTCTATTTCCTAACATACAAATATTTTACTTCACATATGAACAATTAAGTCTCCAAAAACATGAAAAAGTTTTAATTAATTCTTACCTCTCTGAAATCCTGAAAATGAAGCAGAATGAACACGAGACACAGAATCCGAATACACACGAGTAGTAAAAGGCTTTACCAGATTTTGAACCCGATTGTACAAAAATTGCTTGCTTTGGTTGACCAGTTCTTCATAGTTATCTACAGTATATGAATAACTGTCTACTTTTTGCTTTAATGAGCCTAAAACCTAAAAAAATGATTTAAAAAATTACTTTTATGAAACTTTTATTCAAATATAAAGATTATATTTCACACATATACAGCTACTTAATTTTCCATGTAGTCATATAAAATTGATACTAATTTAGAAATTTTAAGATTTTATATATAATATTAGATTTTCAAATCAGGATTTAGCCTGAATTTCAAAAGGGATATGTTAAAAATATCTCATTTTTATGTAAAACAAAAATAAAAAAATCCTACAAAAGGCTTATATAATTTATAGAATGACAAAAAATACTACCATTTTATACCTATAGATTGTGGTATGAATTAACACAAAATGCTAATGAGACGTCCAGCAACCAATCCAATCTACCTAACAATGGATCTGGCAACACAGCAGTAATGTTCTAATTAATAAAAAGCATGATAGTACAAGCCATATTTTATTATTAGATGAAATTCCAATCATGCTTTGTATTAATTTACCTTTAAAATAGTAAAAAGCAAAATAGTTTATTTCACTTTCCAGTGAAATAAAACCTGTCATTTTATTTTGGTTTTATTATTTGGCTGACCTATCATAAAGGATTGTAGATGGGTCATATTGTGGTGACCTGTGCTATAAATCTACAATTTGAGAAGTAAATGAATTTTTGCTTCTACTATATATAGTGCTCACAGTTTTTGTACATAAGGCGAATAACGATGTAAAGCAAGCTGTGTTACAAGAATTTCATATTGAAATTTCTTGGTTAGCACTTAAGATTCCATTCATTTGGAAGAATAATGTTGAACTTGGGTTCAGCTCAAATGAGTCATCACTTGTTCCTGAAATTTCTAATGAAGAAACCAAATCTTTTATACTGTCATCATTAGAGAGCAAAATTCTAGTTTAGGAGATATAATTAGAGTCAAATTAACAGAATTCATGAGAAAGAATCATAGCCTTGTATGGAAAACTTAATCCTCTAGGTCAGGGATCGGAAAACTGCAGCTCTTTGTAAGGATGGTTACAGCTCTTCTAGCTGCATGAATTTTTAAAAATACACTTATATCTTCTAAAAATTATTGATTTTCTTCCTCTTTTTTCTTTATAATTATGTATTGAAAGCATTTATCTTATATTTTTGTCAATAGTTAAACATTTGATTGGCTTAAGATTTTTGTATTAAATTGTTTTCCATTGATAAAGTGTATTGAGAATCAATGAAAATATTAAAAGTTCTCAAGCAGTGAAAGTCTAATTTATAGGTAGAAATGCTGCCATGGGAAGACACTTTTCTATGAGATTTCCAGAAAAATTATCTTACGTGCATGCATGAGTTAGGAAGCCATTCTTGAATTCTGAACAAAAGATACACAAACTTCCACCAGAAGTATCACAAACAAAACACAGAACGTATTTTTGTCATGTTTTATATGCACGAACAATCAAAGTAAATTTTAATTATTAGTGTAAACAAGAAATTTCAAAATAAAGTTCAAACTGTTTTATTCTCAGAAACATTTTTTTTTACAAAGATTGGAATCTTAACTTGAACATTCTGATATTTTGACATAGGTTGTTCTTGCATTGAGTCAAAGAAATAAAAATATCTTCAACAGTTCTTAGATTTGAAAGGAATGGAAAATGTTATTTTAAGTAAAGCTTTATTTAAATATTTTTTAAAAATATTAATTCCCTCCTCTCCTGCATATGTAGCTCTTTGCATAAATGGCTCTTTAATATCTTAGTTATCTTGTTTCATTAACAACTTGGCTCTTCTCTCTGAAAGATTGCCAACTTTTACTTGAGCTTATGCATGTTGATTTCTGATTTGTTTTTGTGCTGCATTTATTGAATGAAATATTTTTACTGGCAGAGATACAAAAATGGGGATGTTGAGAAACACGAGGAATAAAAGCTTAATCCAAATTTTATAATTAAACTAGCTATTGAACAATCAGATGTGGATCTATAATGTGATGCTTGAACAACACACAAGCATACAGTGGCGTAATGTACGCCCCCGCACTGCGGCGGGGCAAAGCTTGACTAACGACAAGTACGTAAGATCCAGCTTGGGGCCCAAAACCTAGCTTTGCAGGGGTCCCTAATATTCTCCATTATGCCACTGCATACATATGTTCCTAAGTCATACAGAAAACTGGACTTCAACTCAATACATGATCTTAGACATATTAGAGCTAAATCTACAGTAAACAGTGTACCTATAAGTTTATATGATATATGTTGAAAAAGGATAGTTGAGAATGGTGTAAAACTTGTATACAGTGTTAATGAGGTAAAACTATGAGAAATGATAAAGCTCCTTATGAAATATTTCAGTTACCTAATAAACTATTTTCACTTGTACATTTTGATATTGTAGGTTCATTACTTTAATCAAAAAGATATACTTACTGCTTGATAATGACTGATAGGATTATGAAGTCTAAAGTGGTTTCTTAGTGGATCAAAAAGCTAGCAGTAACTGGATCAAAAACCATTTGTAACTAATAGATTTCCAGATTTGAAGTCCATAACCACAAATCAAGGTCTCAATTTTAAAAGCAAATTTTTTAATTTATTGGCATGCATGTTGGGATATCAGAACACTAGGACCATTGCCTGGAATCCCCAGTATAATGGTGAACATCCCCATAGAGAACTAAAAGCAGTACTTAAAGGTAGATTGATGAACAAGGTGGAGAAACTACCTCTTATTTTGTGAGATTTATGCACTTTCAAGTGATTTAAAAGCGATGCCTGCAGAATTAGCTTATGGTATTTATTGACTTTTTACTTCTCATGGAAAGAAGATACCATACTATAAATTTCTGAAAGCATTACAAGATTTTTTTATTTCAAGGAATTAGACAAAGTCTACCCGTCTATAATCGCTGCATAATTTTTTTGTGTTTAAGGACCTTAAGTCTTGCAGCCATGTCTTAGTACAGGTGTTCACAAATTTGGGTGAGAGAAGAGCCAAATCATCAATGAAACAAGAAAAATAAGGTATCGAAGAGACATTTATATGCATAATTGTGCCCACTGAAAAGTCCCCCCCCCCTCTGAGATTAAGACTGTGTCTTGCACAAATGAATTTTTTTAAATAAGTAAAGGCAGAAGTCTGAAGAATCACAATTGCCTTTATAAAAAGACAGTCTACTGAACCATCTTGATGCATCTCAAGTTGAGGAATGAAAATCTTTATAGCCTCCTTATGATGGATGGTCCATATTCTGTTAAGAGAAAATCAATTTCAATTACTGGTTTAAGGCCAACTGATGTGGATACCAATTAACTTCAAGCCTTCCTATTTAACAACTAGTACAGTGACGTTCCCCAACCCTTTGCAGAAAGATTTGATGACAACTCCAATTCAAATGTCATTGTCCATTGTAGAATTACTGAAGGTTCAATTTAAGTTGGGTCTGATGCAATTGAAATGATTATTACATCAATTTTCCATTGTTCTGAGCTAGGGAGATGGGATTTGTGGCATCCATCAACTTATCTATTCAACAGTATATCTGACAAGGTTTGCAGGCAGCAGTTATTTTTTAATTATTAAAAATAACTTGAAAGTGCAAGCCAGACTTTATTATTAGATGCAAAGGGAATCTTGTTTTGTCTTTAAATTATTTGTTAATTTAAATTATTTTCAGAAAGTAAACATGTAAAATAAATACTATTAAAATATCATCATTATTTATCTGATTTATTTTAATGAACTGTAGCTATTTATATGAATACCACCTTAGTCAAAGGGGAAAAAATGACTTGCTCCATTCAATTTATTTGAACGAGTAAATAACCACATAAATTTTCAGCAAAGATGTTATATGCCTCATGTATACAAGTTTTGATTGAGATATATAATATTTTTACAGCAACTTTCAATAAGAATTTTGGCAATACCATAAATTATAAGTTAAATCTAGATTATTTTTTATTTTGTCAATTTTTTGAGCTTTCTGCCTAGAGGTGCACAGATTGCTGAAGAGATCATCGCTACCCAGTTTTTCTAATCAAAGCTGTTTCAATTTTGTTTTTTATTTTCTAGAAAATCATCTGCATTTTGGGCAATTAAAATATTTCAAGGAACATTGAAAGAAAAACTATGGCAATAAGATTTCAATAATTATATTTAATAATGGAAGGATTGCTGAAAAGCAATTTTTCTCATTCATGAAATCATGTTAAAATATTTTTTAATTAATTTGTAGGAACAGTTAAAGATATAATAATCTTATTACTTCTTACTATCCCTAAAAAAAATGGCTACATGTTTTCAAACAGGAAATTTTACCACAAGTTTATATAATTATTCAGTACTTATCAGCTGTAGTGTACATAAAGCAAAATATGGCAACATGCAGAAAATATGACAAATTCTGTTCCATTATTGTGTTATTATTGAATGGATCTTAAAACGATAATATTGCCCATATATGTGTTGGTGACAACTTGGAAACACAAAATCCTGCTCCTTAAAATCAATAAGTGCACCAATTATTTTTCTGAATTAAGAGTTATTTATAACATTTTTTTGATAAACCACAAATCAAGTTTTAGGTGAATTTGACAAACAAAATAAAAAGCACTGCAGTTCCAATGATAACTTTTTTTTTGGCTGCACCTCATTCCTGCAGCCAAAAAATTTACAAATGGAAAACAGCACATGTCACAAATCTTCCAAATAAATAAATGAAAAAAAATTATGAATTGAATAAAAAACTCTTTCATGACAATTTTTTTAAAAAATAGACATTGGATTAAAGAGTTCTAAACAAACTATCATTAAATAAATCATTGTCTTAAAAGTTAACAAAATGACATTGAACTTACTTGGAACAAGGATCGTACAGTAGGTTGGAAAACTAAGGATGGATTCAAAAGAAAAGACCTCAAAAGTGGCTGAGGATAGCAAGCCAGCCTAGATATTATGCCTGTCAAATGTAAATTTGTATATACATCATTCTGCATCATCATTTCAAGTCTTGTTAAAATAATACTCAAAAATGGACCAATATTGGGAGTTCCAAAGGATTCCCAACTGCCAGGAGAAGCTGGGCTATTACTGCTCTTAGTACTAGTCTCTGAGATAGAAGATGAACAAGGTTTCAGGTCACTTTTTGAAGGGCATGAAGGTATAGATATATAAAGTGAATCTTTATGCTCACTAGATTTGGCACTGAGAAGAGTAAGTGGTGCAACATCAGAATCTTTTTCTGATATACAGCTATCTCGAGATTCAAACACCCCCGAGTCAGCATTAGAGCACTCATCTTTAGAGTCCATAATGTCAGAGTAACCTACTTGCATTTTATCTTCAAGCACCACATTCACTTCCAAATCATTAAAGTATCCATCAATAGTCTGTAGACTATCATCTAGACTTCCAGTGAATGAAGGGGTGTCTGTAGAACAAACTAAGCTCCAAAATACTTTTTCATCTTCAGCATTAACTATTTGCTGAAGAATATCACTAGAAATAAATTCGTTGTGCTTATTGAGACTTTTGATTATGATGCTATCTTTTTCTGTAACACTCTCAATAGTTCCTGGCCTAATATGTTGAATCTGTTTGAAACTATCCTGAAGAACTGCTAAATTTTCCAAGGATAATTCAAGCACACTATTTTCAAGGTTACTATTGCTAGTTTTCTGAAGCAAAGATGCATCATTTGATTGCTTATTTTGCTCATTATTTACAGTGGTATCATTAGAAAGTTTTAATTTATCAGATGTATTAGGATTACTGAAAATGTCTGCTTCTTTGGACTCTGAAGCAATAACGGCATTAGGTGGTGGGTCAAGTCCATCATATGCTGCTGACCAACATCTACATGCTAGAGTACATGCTTTTACATTTCTGTGAGCATCTTTTAAATATTCCATATAACTGGATGGATGAATATCATGTAGATTCACATACCATTCAGAACTATTCATTGCATTCTTTGAATGTAGTCTGTCTAGTTCCCCGAAAGCAAGGCTAGTTGTGGACGGTGAGCGTTGATGGCGTTTAATACGCAGACTACCTCCACGACTAATAGGTGGTAGACTCTGTAAGCTGTCAAAACCTGGAACAGTAGACAAAGGAGTACTTTGGCTGGAAGTCAAAGAGCAGTTATAATCATTGCTCTGTAGCACAGAAGATGATGGTATAAGAGAAAGGAATTTTTCTGCAGCATGATTGTATAGGTCCATGTCTCTTACTCTGCTTCTCTGACTTACCATGACATGTGTACAAGGAATGAGATACCTAAAATACATATAGAAAGTGACAAATTATTATAGATGAATCTAACTTCATACAAACATTAAAAATTTTGTATATACAATGCACTTTTTTAATCCAAACATCACTTAAACCACATAATCATTTAAAGAAATCTTAATTAATAAGAGGGGGGGAGGCTGAGTTAAGACTACAAATACCAAGTTTTGTACTATGAGTATTGGCAATTCTTGCTTTTGTAAGTCAATTCATAATTCAGTAACTTCTCCTTTCCCATGGCTACTCACATACACAATCAACTTTCACCTGATACACTCTGCATTACAAGTCCATTCATTTAATTATTTTTAAACTAGAATAACAGTACAGTGTTTTTATTTGATTTAAATAAGTCTACAGTATATGATGCCATTAAGAAAATTTATTGAACATAAAAAGCACAAGCATACACAAATTGCTTACTCTTAACACTAAATCTGCAGGAAAGAAAAGCTTGAATATTGAAAATCATCGAGGTTGAACCAGACACATCTGGGTGTGAAAATTAAAATTTTCACTATACTCTCCACCAAAGTGGTGAAAATGCAGTAACACTTTAAAGACATTGGGTTGTGGTCAAAACCACATGAAGACACACAGTTCAGACTTTCATATTTTAACAGAAAAGGAGGTTATTGAAAGTGTACTTAAAATAGAGAGCTTGAAGGGTATGAAGATAACCATGATGAAGCAGATAGTAAATAAAAATCAAAACTTAGTGACGTTAAAGGTCCCAATAAATTTGTGATAAAATATGCTGAAGACAACAACAATGAAACTATATCTAGATATTATGAATACTTGAGGTGTTTGTGTCAATTAATTGTTCAATAAATTAATACTGTGAAAACAACGAAAAATCAATTGTTTTTTTATTAACCTGTGAGCTTATCAAACATGGCCAGTGAAGATAAGTCTAGACCAGTGGTTTTCAAACTGTGTGAAGCTAGCAGATCCAATTAAATTTAAAAGGCATATGGAATCTTAACATACACATCTTGGTAATAAAATAATAAGATAGTTTAAATATAAATGAGACAAACTAAATTAAAAAATGTTTTCTCAAATATATGCAATTCCAACAACAAAACTTTTCACCTCTTTATTAAGTCAGTTATCAAATAGCTATAGATGAGGCAATGTAGCTAATGAATCTATTTAAGGTATAATATCTTGTAAATCTTATAACAAATATCTTAAAAAATTTGATAACCTGACGTTCTCTGACCCACATACAATAAATTGAGACAATGGCAATTTTTGTGAAGAAATAATATTTCATTCAAGAAATTTTTTTTCTATTAATTTATCACACAGTTCAGTGAGGCAACAAATATTGCTGGTTTAGCCATTTTGATAGTTTTGGTTCATTTTGTATCCAGTTCTACACTCCAAGAGAAACTGCATTGCAAATCTCTTCTAAAAAGAACTGGGGGAAAATATTTGATAGTAATAATTATATGAGCAAACATATATTCAGGTTTTTTTTGCACATTTATACAAACAAAGCAAAATTGCTATTTAGTTTTTACAAAGAAGGATTATCACTAAAAATTTCAATTGCATCATACATTAAACAGTCATTGCTATATTAATTTTACTACAAACTTATGGTAAAATGAATACCAGAATTATTAAAGGGCATTATAAATAATACTTGTGAAAATAATAAATTTTATAAAATCAAGAGAATTAAATTTGAGAATTCTTGCTTTATTATCCAGAAAATTATTCAGCAACCATAGAAACAAACTTTTACATTCAGAAGTAGGGTTATTTTTAAAATAATGATGCCATGACTATGCTCCAAAATTTATGCAATGAAATATGGTTGCAATGTTTACACTATTTAACAAAAGTGTTTGGGATTCTAAGTGAAGTAAACAAATAACTTCAAGGACAGAATGTATATATTCTATAAAAATTAAAGGCAGTCATTTGAAAACTTAACTTGTAGTCATCATGTCAAAGAAAATAATGAGCTATGTTTTACAAAACTAAACAGTTTTGGAATGGAAAACAAATAGTATTTAGAAGTGCATTAAAAATTATATAATATAGCACCTTTTTTTTTCAATTGAAAAAAATATATATAAGATTGAAAAAATGCAGCAGAGAGAGGGGGGGGGGAGCATGATTGGATAAAAAAAAATCCATTCAAGGAATATGATAAACCAGAAGGATGGGCAATTGAGAAGAAGGAACAACTTATCAACATATCAACAGATTCTAAGTTAAAATCTAAATTTAAGAACAAGAGCAATTCCTAAACTTTTGGTTGTGAATTTATACAAAATACACAGAAGTTTCTCATACAGCTACAACATTTTAGTGTCATTCTAAACAATGCATTTAAGAAAAAAATATTTTGTGTTTGCAATATATGTTGTAAGGATATATATATATATATATATATGGAATTAGTTAGGTTCTACTATATATGCAAACATGAGCAAATAATACATAAGCAAGAGAGATGTTTATGAATGCATACTACACTTAGTATTATAAATAACAAATAGATATTACACAAAAATTTTCAACCTAAATGGAATTTTTTTTTCTTATTTTTTTAAAATTTAAATAAAAAAACAAAAAAACAAACATTTATAAAAAATTAAAAATAAACTTTTTCAACAAATTAAAATACACTAAAACCCATTATTAAAAATTAAAACACTTATGTCCTTTGTAAGAAATTCAGCAGAATTTGAAAAGAATATTAAAACAAAAAAAAAATGCAACAAATAATGTATATAAAATAAAAGAGTACAATGGCTTTTTATACTAACCTGAATACCAACTCAAACAACACATCTTCACAATTTAAATCCAACATGCATCGAAATAGGGCCATTGTAACCAGGCAAAGCTACAATTAAACAAAAAAATTTTTTCCCTTAAAAATATCAATGTACAAAATGCATTGCCAAATAAAAAAAACAAAGCTTTATTAACACAACAATAAAATACTATACGTAATATTTACCAACAGAATGAAATATTAACAATTGAAATCAGAAGAAAATTATCACCGATACAATAAAAATTTTATTTAACTAAAAATAAAAATTAAATTAATTTATTACCCTGCTCTGAGCTCCAAGTCGATCAATCAAAGAACTCAAAACACGATGTGTATCATACGTAGATGTTAAGATAAACTTTAAAAACATCTGTTGAAGGATTGGTTCAGTAATGGTACGCAAAAACAATTCCAGGTAAGCAGTTGTTGCAACAATTTCTTCAACAGTATTCTGTAATAACAAAATTAGTTAAATACAAGCAAATCATTTTGGAATTAAAAGGCAAACATTATATAATCATATAAACACCAAAAAAAATACAGCTAAAAAATTAGCCACAGCAGAACAGCTTAAATAATTTGTGATGTAAAAAATATTTTAAGCATATTTTATAAAAATATTTCTTTTAAAATAACTTCTGTTAAGAGTTTACTTAATCTTTCATACATAGATAGCTTCACTGATGTACTGTATTTTCCAGCCCATAAGAAGTACTTTTTTACTCTGCAATGTACCCCTAAAATCAGTCAGTATCTTATGGACTGAGAATATGAATTTTTCCTCCAAGACATAAGCTGATCAACTGAGAAAAATACTGTTAAATATTTTTCCTCCCATTATGCATGGAAAATGGTTACCTTTATTAGAAATGTTAATAATAACAATGTTTTGAGCCAATAGAAAACAGCAGAGGTTTAATATTTCCTCCAACAGTACATCCTAGAAAAATTCCCAAGCAATTGGTATATGTATGCAATATAGCATATATGTAAGTATACTAAGTAGTTTGGTTACATCTCCCATGTTATATAGTGGCCACAATGCTGAAAGTAGCAAAGAAAATAACGTTTGTAGCACTTATTTAGGGGCAATAAGAATCTGCTTTCAGCAGTATTATTTTTATGTAAAATGTCTAAAAATTGTAAAAAGGTTCTGATTTAGTGTAGAAATAGTGCTACTCACTTGAAATTACTCTGCACCAATAACAAGGCAAATTACAAAACATAAAAATCAATTGTGTGGGCAATACAGAAATAATTTCTTTTTCAAAGCCATTTAACTTTTCTATCTTTCAGCACTATCAATCACTTTAGCTCAATCCATAATTGAAAATGATTGTATGCTTCCTTTAAAACATACCTTTGAAAGTGTAAGTAATATTTCATAGGAGCTGCCTAAACAGAATATACAAACTAGCATTTCTTAGTTTACTTGTATATTCTGTTAGGTGCTTCAAAATAAAACGAGCTCTTCTAGTTAGCCAGTTTTTACTAAATATAGATGAAAGCCTCTCAGTGATCGGTTCATTAGAATCAAAATATCTTGCAATAAACTTAGAATCTACAGGTAGCCAAATTTAAGTAATATAAGAGTATTATTCAATGCATAGTATGATCCTTTCTCTATAAGTGGTTATACATCTGCTTTACATAAAGAAACTAAGTGTTGTATAAAATATTTAGACCCTCATGATATCAAAAGAAAGAAAACTGCCATACAGTATTCCATTTCAATACAAGAGCGGAGGATGCAAAAGATGGATTTAGTGAATGTAGATATAAGTAAAATAACTCTACTTTTATGTTCTCCTAAATGGCACAAGCCTGAGGAACAAGTAAATAAATCACAGAAAAAAAGGGATTACTGTTTCAATGAAAATTATTTTATTTGAAGCAAGAAAATTAGCAACAGATATGTGTATTGCGGATTTTTCTGGGACAACAACATGACATGTGAGATTCCTGAAGATAAATGATCTGTGCATGCATATCAGAACCAAAATAGTACAAAAACTACCACTTGAATGTGAAAGAAAGATCATAGAGCTCCACAAATACATCATGAACTTGAGAAAAAAAATTAGTTTTGAGATAGGACAAATAGAAAACATAAATGTGACATCTCTGACATTTGATAAGCTATCAAACAGAACAATGGCTATTACAGGTGCTAAGACAATACTAATAATTAATTCTAGTAATGAAAACACATGCTATACTGCTATTTTTGCCTATTGTGGTAACATTTCTCAAAACTCTTTCATATATGTCAATTTTTAAATGAAAAATCCTGCCAAAATGTACAACTCTAAGTGGAATTTATATTCATGTTCATTGCAAAGGACGAATGAACAAAGAGGATATGAAGTTATGGTTATAAAAATGTGATCCAAATGTCCAGGTGGACTTCTGTAGAAATCATCTTTATTAGTTTGCAATCACTTTAAAGCTCATATAATGGAGTCAGCAAAAAGCTTTATTACTGAATTGAAAATGAAACTTGCTTTGATTCCAGGGGAATTAATTTCCAGAAATTTCAGACCATAAGCCATTCAAGGGATTTATGCGTGAAGAGCAGATAAAGTGAATTTAGGTATCAACTCATAACTTCCCACTAACATGAAAAATGAAATGGCAACTAATTTATTATGGTTGAGAACAAGTAAAAAGGTCTTGGCAGAAAATTAAAAGTGAGATTATGATAGTCTTAAAAAGTGTGGAATTAATAAAGTACTAAATGAAAGAAAGATAAGATGAAACAGGGTATGAGGAAAAAGACTACTCTAGTGACAATGATAGCTAAAACAAAAATAATTAATGATGATTAATAATTATGATTTTAGCAGCAGAAATGACATATTTCAGGATTCTACAATAAATAGACTGACATATATGCTAATTTTTTACAATTAAAGTTCCATTTTTCTTATATAAAATGCTATCATCAAAAAAGAGGTACTTTAATTCTTTTATATCATCAACAAATCTATATATATAAAGGAGAAAAGCGACTCACTCACTAACTGACTGACTGACTGACTAATCACAAAATCTCTGGAACTATTCAACCTACAGACTTGAAATTTGGTAGACATGTTCCTTTGATAGAGTAGACATCAGCTAAGAAAGGATTTTCCGAAATTCGAAACGCAAGAGGCGTTATGGGGGGGTTAAGGGCTTTAATAATAATTGTTTCCATGTTTAAACTACTAGATGTACAATCTTGAAATTGGGTAAGCGGATTCCTTTCAGAGAGTAGAGATCCGCTACAAAATGAGTTTGCTGAAAATCGACCCCCAAGTGGCGTTGCAGGGGCTTAGGGGGCGTTATAGATAATTATTTCCATTTTTAAACTATTTGACACACTGTCTTTAAATTTGATATATAGATTCCTTTCGTAGAATAATGACCAGTTACAAAACGGGTTTTCTGAAAACAGACTTCTAAGTGGCGTGGCGGGGGATTAAGGGGCGTAATAGATAAATATATCCGTTTTTAAACTACTTCACCTACCTACTTGAAAATTGGTAGGTAAGTTTCTTTCCTGGAGTAAATATCCGCTACAAAATGGGTTTTGGGAAAATTGACCCCCAAGGGGTGTTGCGGTTGCGGGGGGTTTAAGGGGCGTTATAAATTCCTATTTTTAAGTTATTAGACGTACAGTCTTTAAACTTAGTAAGCAGATTCCTCTCATAGGGTAGAGATACGCTAAAAATGGGTTTCGTGAAAATTGCCCCCAAGTGGCGTTGAGGGGACTTAAGGGGCGTTATAGATAATTATTTCCATTTTTAAACTATTAGACGCACAGTCTTTATATTTGATAAAGAGATTTCTTTCATAGAGTAGAGATCAGCTATAAGAAGGTTTTGTGAAAACAGACCTCTAAGTGGCGTTGCAGGGGAATAAGTGGCGTAAGAGATAAATATTTTCGTTTTTTAACTATTTGACCTACCTGCTTGAAAATTGGTAGGAATGTTTCTTTCATGGAGTAAATATCCGCTACAAAACGGGTTTGGAGAAAATTGACCCCCAAGGGGTGTTGCGGGGGGTTAAGGGCAGATATAAATAATTATTTCTTTTTTAAACTATTAGACTCACAGTCTTGAAATTTGGTTAGCAGATTCCTCTCATAGGATAGAAATACACTGCAAAATGTGTTTTTGTGAAAATCGACCCCTAGGTGGTGTTGCGGGGGTTCAAGGGGTGTTATTGATAATTTTTTTGCATTTTTAATTAATTGGACGCACAGTCTTCAAATTTTGCTAAGCAGATTCCTTTCATAGAGTGCAATTCCCCTACAAAATGGGTTTTGTGAAAACAGACACCGAAGTGGCGTTGCGGGGGCTCAAGTGGCATTATAGACAATTATCCCCATTTTTAAACTGTTAGATGTACAGTCTTGAAATTTGATAAGCAGATTCCTTTCGTAAAGTAGAGAACCGCTACAAAATGGGTTTCGCGAATATCAACTACCAAGTTTAATTTCGGGAGATTAAGAGGCGTAATCGATAAATATTTCCATTTTTAAACTACTTGATCATCCTGCTTGAAAATTGGTAGGCATGTTCCTTTCACGAAATAGAGTTCCTCTAACAAAGAGTAAAATGAAAATTGACCCCCAAAGATGTTTGCGAGGGGTCAAGAGAAGTTACAGAAAAAAATTCCTGTTTTTAATTGTTAGACCCATATACTTGAAATTTGTTAAGCATGTTTCTTTTGTTGAATAGGGATCCACTAAGAATAAATTTTAAACAAATCAAGTTTTGGGGGGTTGCAGGGGGTTACTGGGACGTATTGACAAAAAAAATTACTTTTTTCGAGCTACAAGGACTATAATAATGAAATTTGGTTTGCATTCTTCTTTTGTTGAATTGAAATCCACTAAGAGCAGTAATTTTGGAAAACGGCTCTCAACGGGATTACGGGGATATTTATAGTAAAACTTTTGCTTTTTTCTGTTAGATTTAGACTTGAAATTTGGCTTGCATGTTCAATTTACGGAGTAGAGATCCACCGAAAATTGGTTTTGCGGGAATCCACTTCGTTTTTGAGTTACGAAAGAGCAAACATCATTCTATGCTTCAATTTTAGAGATTTTTAGAAAATACAAATTAGATGAGTTCTGCTCTTTTTTTTTTTATCAACAGGTGACAGTTACAGGTATAAGTATATTTTTCAATTCAATCGAATTTTTAATGCTAGGACTTAGATATCAATAATTTATACATATATATAAGCAGTAAAAATTTATAAAACATCATGAAATACCCAGCGAAGCGGGCGGGTAACAGCTAGTAATTTTTATAAATTCTAACCTTACTTACATGACAATGTGTCTTATAGGCCAGAAAATACAGTACACTGTTTTTTTATATAATCGACATTATATCTTGAATCTTTTAAAAGTGCTTAAAATTTTTCAATAATAAAATTTTAAGGATTTTTTTTGCAAAATATTAATTATATTTAATATTTGTTTCTTTCTTCATAAATTGCATTCATGAACAGAATAACAGTAAAAACAAATTCGATTTTATCTTTTTTGGAATAAGTGTGACATATATGCATTCCTTACAAACATGGTTGGAGTGCCTAGTGGACACTGCTGCTCATGTGAATTTCAAGCTGAAAATTTTTTTTAAAGACCACTAGATGTGTGTTACCCTGTGTCCATTACTTTTGAATTGAACATAGTTTTAAGGTCCTGACCTTCAATTTGTTTATATTATGTGCAATTTTAATATTTTTTTGATCAACTTTAGTTGTTTGAGAGGGAAAGCAATGTAACCACACAGAGCTCAGCACTTGAACTTTCCAAACAATAAAAACATTTGCGTTTTTATTACCTCTCTAAATACTTTTTTTTAAAAAAAAAATTCATTTATATGGGTAGTTTTTTGGGGTTTTATTGTCAGTTTTTATACTTAATGTTATTTTTTGGATATATTTCACATCTTCCCTTTCAATTTGGAAAACCTTGATTTCAGTTTACATGGAGAAAACTCTACTTATCAAAGGAAGAATATACTTGGATGATAAATGAACCTATTAGTGATATGAATGAAAGTGATTATCCATTCCTAGTGAGTTAGAGAATTTCTAGTGAATCTGATAAGAACATTTCATCACAGATTGAGTCATTTAAAATTTTGACACATTTTGTCAATTAAAACCTACCTAAGAATAATCTAAATAGCACTTTCAAATATTAGATCTCAAGATTAAAGTAATTTTTATATATTTTCAAGTAAATTTTTAAAAAAAAAGATTCTTGAATACTAATTATAACACACTTATATAATATAATTTAAGATATTATCAATAATTACAACCTTTTTTTGTGTGATGCACATTAACAAACAGGTTAAATAACATACATTTGCCACATATCAATATATTTTCTTATCAATATTATTTCCATTAAAAAATTTAAAACATTTTTTTAAAAAAATGGACTATTGATATATGTTATTTTTTGCTAGAAGGCATAAATGTTAGTTCTTAAGAAGAAAATTCAAGGATCTTAATAATTATTCACATACTAACATGCCAGTTATTAGTTTTAAAAAATCCAATGGTTTCACACAATAGTTTTGAATATCAAGTGTTAAAGAAAAACGGTAGTTTATTGCAGAAATTAATATGAATACTTTAATTTCAGAGAAATACATTTGCTGTGTCAGTAAAAAAGAAATGTGTAAAGAATTTGCAGCAAAAGGCAGCAGCAGCTGTTTTTGCTCAATGTAGTGGCTTATGGTATATACAGTGCTTAGAACAATTATACTTTAAAAGCAAAAACATGGCAGAAAGGTAGTCTAGCAAACTTAAGCACTAAAAATAATCCATGAAAACATACTTTAAATATAATTTAACAATTAATATTTTTATGGAAATAATAAGAGAGTCATTCTTAGCCCTGTTTCAAAAATTTTCAAGTTGAACATAATGAAATTTTAAAAGACAATAATTTATCTCTAAAAATAAATATTGCAACAATTTTAATAACTGAACTGAACTCAGTGGAACAACAGCCCATGAGGGCCACGGCCTATTGTGCCTATCTCAGTTTTGGTGACCTTAGGCGCTGGGGTGCAAGTGCAGATATTTTGGTCAAGTGGCCAGTCTGACGTGAAAACCCCAGTGTTCAGTTCCCAAATAAGCTTGGTACTCATTTATCGACCCATTGAAGGGATGAAAGGCTGATTTCAATAACTTACCCAATGAAATTTAAAAATTAAAACTAAACACAAGCATTTTAAAAACTCCTAATAAAACATAATATTCAAAAGATTATCAAGATGAATATAAATATTTTAAATACAAAATTATATTTTCCCAAATTCTAAAAATACATGCTCAAAGAAATTTATAATTTATCTCTTGTGCATGACAGTTATGAATTTATTTCATGTTTTTATTTAAATGGCTGAATTATTGTTTATCTCACAAATATATTTTCCATTAATAGCACTTGAGCAAAAAAAACAAATTTTGAAAATCTTCTTATCTATAAAACTTGGGAGGGGGAAACATTTTGCTTTGTAGATGCATTAATTGTTATTATGCATATTTGTAACATACAATTAAAATGGGAAATATTATTCAAATTTTAAAAGAAACTTTTATTCATAAGGGGAATGTAACAATGATTCTAGTCAGTGGTGCATACAAGAAACCAGATGCCACCACTCATCACCCCTGATTTTTTTCTGATTTATTATAATCCTATGTGTATAGTACATAATAAAATTATTTCATTAATTAATGCTAATTATTTGTTCAACAATTTATTTTTAACTGTTTTTTGTTCTGCCATTTGATAAAATCTAAAGAATGTTGGGTGCCGTATTGGGGTACAATACGAGAATAGTGGACTTATAACTCTCAACACAGCTTCTGAAAAATTCCTGCATGCACCACTGATACCGATAAATAACAAAATGCTTTAAAAATGTGAAATTATTTTTTTAAAAAAAGAATCTGTCATGAAACTTTTAAGCAAAGCATTATGAATAAAAACACAATAAAAAGAGGAAAATATAAGCTTTGTTTAAGATTTCTTTAGCTGTAATATGAGTATACTACAAAACATTCTTAATACTGTCAAGGTTTTTGAAATTAAAAAGCTGAAACATTTAAGATAAATACTAGCATAGCCATTGAAATATGTCTAAATGGTAAGTATTAATCATAAAATGTCCTAAAAACACTACATAATTCAGATCATATGCAAATCTAATTTGAGTGGTTTAATAAATTTTTTGTAGTATTGGGTTGTATTTGGCAAAATAAAAAAAGGTGTCCTCTATTTTAAAAAAAATGAAATTTAGGGAGGGAATATAATTGATTTTAAAGCTAAACTTGTACTTGATAACTAAATAAAATAAAAGCACATGAACAAATAAAAATCATAAATGAAAATTAATGTACTTTAGTTAGTAAAAAGAATATACAATTCAGGAATATATGAAAGACATAATATATCAGTGGGCATATTTTATATAAATTTAAAATAAGAATGGGACATACTTTATACAGTATCAATATGTGAAAATGTAAATGGAGGAAAGGAAGAAGGATTCTATTGTTACATAATTTCTGCACATAAACAGAGAGACTGCAGATAAATCTATAGACAGGACACTCCAGAACTGGCAGCCAGAGTTGTTGCCACCTTTGGTAGAATCTAGGGTTTTTATTTTTTCTTTCCTTTGTCAAATTCATGGACATGAGAATAACAACAGAGAGAGAGAGAGAGATTATATCTCTCATTTTTTAAAGTTTAAATATAGGTATGTACTAAGACCTATTAATATTTGTTTCATCTTATAAAACTTTTTCAAAAAGTATGTTAAAATTGCAAAGCAAATTCCCCCTCCTTTAAAACCTTGATAATTTTTTTTTAAATGCATAACAACCTGTGATGTATTTTTTTAGTAATTTAACTTTTATGTAATATTGGTTTATGATTATTAACTATTCATGCCATTAAAGTGCAAGCTACATTATGAGTTTCTTTCTCTTTTTACTAAACTTTTATTAAAGAATATCATGTTACAATAAAAAATATTCTACAAAACTACACAATTCATGACTAAATCAATATGTAAACATATATTATTTAAATACATATCTTGTTGATTTTGTGACATACGAATACAAAAATATTTTCAATAAATTTCCCAACTGCAAAACAAATATATTATTCTAATATATACTATGAAAGTAATTACTATGGATTAATATAGCATTTACAACATATAACTATATATAAGATTTCTACAGATATTAGGAAATGGAATTATAGAAATAATACCAAAGTTAGGAAAATTACTGGTCAGAAAATTAGTTTTCCCAGTATAAGAGAGTACCATGCAACGATTCATGGCGTGCATTATGAGCATGCAGAGGGCGAAACAAGTGCTAAGAATGTTTGTTAATTGACAGAATACAAGGCAGGTTTATAAAAGACACTGCCAGTCCAAAGCCACAATGAGTAAGAGCAACTGCGTACTGACCAAATACTTTGTAGTGTTTTCAAGCCTGGCGACAGGCACCGCTACAGCTTCCTGGTTTTCCGGGTTACACAAACAATGCAGCAACGAGGAGAAGAGAGGAGAAACAGGGTGCAAATTACTTTAATATTGGTGTTGGAGATCATGAAATTACACATCAACATAAAATTAAAACACTTCATCAAAAATATATTGCAACCTAGGACTGATCAAATGCTTCTTTGTAATCACTGGTCACATGCATTTGCAACAATTTTTTTCTGTTCTACATCAAAACCATACATGATCAAACTAGCCTAGATTTAAAATCATCAAAAAGGCTAAAATATCATATGGGTAAACAAATTTTTCCTAGCTTATTTAAAAAGAGGTACTTTACCAATTACTTTCAGAAAAAGTACTGATGAGTATATTGATGTTAAAAGTAACAAAACATCAATGAATCATCGAAATCAAATATTTTAAAGATCAAAATATGAGTAAAAACATCAATTCAAATATTATATGTTTATAAACCACAGCAAAATCTAGGCTACTTCAAACATACATAATGACATACAGGCTCAATAATGAACCAAACAGAATCAATGAATAAAAATGAAACCTCAATGAAAATAAAACTAATAATTTAAGATAAATTTGCAATTTTCTTTTAGAATTTAATTATAATTTTTATACTGTGAAATAATAATTCTTAAGTTACAAAATATACACCAATGTCTTCTCTTAACTACTTCCAGCACATATATAAGCAAAAAGGATGTTTCATAAACAGGCATTGATGTATACCACTAACTTACATAGCTTAAATTTATTCTCTCAATTTTTTAATGTTCTTTATGACTGCAACACAAAAAATGCAAAAATTTTATTTTATTATATATATTATAGTCTATATTTAATATGCCCAAGAATATTAAATATAGTGGACTTTATCCTCTCTCTCTTTTCTCAGTAAAATATTAGATTTAAGCTTTATGTTTGGTCATAAGACTAATCCAGATTAACCATTCAATTTACATTTTTAAAAAATTATCATTTAACAGAAGACCATAAAGATATAATAATTAATAAGGCAAATCTAAAACAAAAATATTCTTGTTAACACTGAATCAATCACCAATACACTTCCACATCACAATCATATTTTTTTCAGTTAAGTAAAATGCCCACACACAAATATTTAAAGCTAAGTATCAGTTCACAAATTATTTTTTTTAAAGATTAAGAATACATGGATTTTAAAAATTTACTATGGTTTACTGAATGATATAAGCATTAACTATTTTAAAGATTTAATATAATGATTTAAAAATGATAAAAAAATATAAAAAATAAAATTGTGAAAAATATCTGAACAAGTTGTTGTGTAATAGAATTAAAGGTCAACTAAAAAAAATTGTTTTTAAAACAAATAATACAAGTATATTTTTTTTAAATTTTCCACAATTCAATTACAAATAGCAAACATTTTTTAAATAAACAGAATAACACAAGAATATGTTTTATTCCTCTAAATATAAATATAAAAAATTAACTATATTATTCATAATTTTTTTAATTCACATATCTATTATTAATTTTCAAACATGCAAAATACATATCTTGATTTTTCCCTAATACATAGTTTTTGTCATTCAACAAATAATACACTTTTAGAAAACAATATGCATTCCTTTGGTATTTCCTTATAACTATTTTTTTTTAAATTCCAGCATGAAAATACACCTATATTCAATGAAGTAGTATGTACATATGTTATACAACTCACCTGATGTAAAGCTGGTCCTAACACTGGAACAAGGAATCCTTGATATAAATATTCCATTAATTGTTCTTGGACTAAAGGATGTGCCACCTACACAGCAAAAGATTTAACTTACAAATACAGTAAATTATATTTCAATACACTCAATAAATAAAATTATTTTGCTATTATTTTAAATTAAAATGATACAGAAGTAAATTTAATTTCATGAAAAATAAAAGCCTAAATCCAATTAGCATTTTTATAAAAGTTCTCCAAGCAGGAAAAATAAGACTTTAAAAAATAGTAACATAATATATAGTTTAAAATTTTATTATAATAATATTTATTTTATAATTTATGTCATGGTTCACTTAAAATTTTTTACAAACCATAAACAGTATGTCCAAGCTAAAATTAACCCTTTTGTTTTGGAAAATAATTTTCTGGCAGAATATCTTCATATGTTGACATAATAAGTAATTTAAGATGAATATAAATACATATTGCTTCAAAAAAATTTAGTATATATATGATATGAAAAGTTTAAAAATTTAGAATAGTTCAATATCTTTAAATTACTTTTTAAATAGATTTTTTAATTGAAAAAAAACTAAAGACACTTCAACATGAAAAAAAGAATTGTAAGTTATTCAACCAAAGAAACTCAAAAAAATAAACAGAAGTAAATTTTATCCATTTAAAATACACCATAAAGATACTAATGAACAAATCTAAGTCATTAATGATCTTATCACAACTTAATTTCCCACCGTAACAGATAATTAACATAAATTACATGTTACACCTTTCCCTTAAAAATTATCATGATAGATCCATGCATATCAAGAAAACAAAAATGTTTCATATAATAACTTAATATAGTTTCATAATTCAAAAAAATTTTCATAACATTTTGCCTATGAGATATATTTACCTGAATAACTGCATTGCAAAATTCCAAAGAATTTAAAAACATTGCAAGCTCTGGCATTTCAGATATATCTTCAGGTGTAAATTGATGCCAATCTTCAGCAACATTTGGCAGTTTTCTAGGCAACAGAGAATAAAGCCCACTTAAACCAGTAGCCAATACCTACAGTTAAAAAAAAAATGTCAATCTTTCTTTATTACATCAGATGAACATCTCATTATTTTGGAAAAGGGGGAGAAAGCATTCAATGTTAACCATAACAGTATTTTTTTTTTAAAAAAAGAGTAATAATACCAGTATGATACTTACAGGGCAAAAATTTGAATGCTCAGCAATATAGACACCTATGCTTTCATTTCTCCTTGACAAGGCCATACAAAGTAGTAAAGCATCTCTAGCTTGCTGACCAATGGCTCCTTCTCGGTGGACAAAAGGTATTAGGAGGGAAAATATTAAAAACCTATAAACAGGGAAAGTAAACAAATGAGTTTCTAAAAATATTTAACATCTCCTTAATTAGAAAGATGAAAATCTACTTCTAGCATGTTCTAAAATTATAAAAAGGGAAGTATTTTTAACAGTCTGATATCTTAGTTAACAAAGTATATATTTCATTTAAAAAACATATACACCACTTATTTAATATTTTATAATCTGTTTCCAATAAATATGGCAGGAATTAATAAGAGAAAAAATATATGGTATCAATTCTCTCATTGTACTATATGATAATTTTATTAAGGATAATTGACAAATAAAGTAGGTCTGTTGCAGCAATATAAACCATTTTAAACTAGTTGTGCAATAGAAATATATTTTCAATAATACACATCAGAACCAACAATACTAACTCCTATAAGCTCTATAGAAAAGTTTATTACTGTTTAAAGGAATTTTTTAAAGAGAATTACTGTTATAAAAACATTTAACTGAACTGCAGAAATATCCCTTTTAATTTATAATACAAAAATTTTGAAAACTTAGTGTTCTCATCAATGAAAGTAGATAATCAAAATTTATTAATTGGGCATTATTATATGACTGAGTGGCTAGTCATTAGAATGTAATAAAGAAATTTATTACAACAATGCCATATACTTATAATAATGTTAAAGATTGCATTTTAACCAATACTATTGGCAGAAATCCTTAGATTTATTTCAAGGAAATAGGAATATCATTTAAATCATGAAAATGTTTAAAGCAAAATAATTTACATTACTAGTCATTTACATCCCTCCCTTTTGCATTGCATATATTGATTATATATCACTCATTCTGTTTTCCATATTCATAATATTTTATGCAACAGAGAGAACATAAAAACAAATAAATGAAATATCATTTATTGTTCTTTTTGAGCAGAAAGTGTTATAATGGTTGCATTATTATTTAGCTGAGATAGCAACACATTAGAAAATTATGACAATAGGAAAAAAGTTCTTAAAACACATATAAAAATTGAAAAGATTAGCTATTATTAGTAGTATAAGTGTGAAAAATCCTATTATTTAGTAGCAAACTCTAAATAAAAACTGAAAAACAGATATTTTTACAACAAAATAATGCCAAATTTGAAAGAGACTAAAAAAATTAAAATAGAGTGAACAGACCTCTCTTTTAAACAGTGGATGAAGATTTATAATCACTATTTAGTGAATACAGAATTTTCCAATAGATGTAAATTACACATCAACAACAATAACAAAAAACTAATCAAACTAGGATATAAATCTGATTGAATTGCATGCTTGTATATAAGTGAAAAAATCAATACATAATCATAATTTAATTTGGTTGCTAATGTTATACATATGTACACAACAAAAAAATTCATATCGTATGAGACATATAGTTGGAAAGGTACAAAAGGATATTTAAGTCATGCTGGATAAAATAATTAAAAGAAAACATGCTACCCAGAACACCAAAAATAGATGAAAGCACAAATAGAGTAGAAAATAGACAATGGTAAATATTGATTAATAATAAACTTAAAACTTAGAAAAAAATAAATACAAATTAATCATCTCACAAACATTCAAAGCACTTAATATTCATGAATAAAAACAGTACATTCCAAAAAAGGGGGAACACATGACACAAACAGTAAAAAAAAAATAGACTGTATAATACCCTCAAAGAAAATATATAAACCACAAGAATAAAATAAAAATGAAATAAAATAAAACAAACCCATGCAACCAACACATACATGTCTCGTTTTTCTGACCTTGTTGATCCATGGTCAGAGCTTGCACCAAAAAATACTTGTAGTAAATCAGGAAACTGGGTGAGGCAAACACATAAAGTATTTAATAAAATAATAAGTCTTTTCTCAACTTCCACCGGTGCGCAATCACCACATGATGCAAGGAGCCTTAATAGAGGACGTACAATTGGTTTATGAAAGAGTAGGTCTTGATGGCAATTTGTAACCAAAATCTAAAAGAAATGTGAAATGATTCAATAGTATATGAAATAAGTAAGCAATTATTAAACTAGTAAATAGAATACTAATATCAAAAACAAACATTAAACATTGAAATTAGAAAAAATCTTATGTTGATTCATTCCTAATTTCAGTTTCAATTACATTTAGATGATAAAACTAATTAATAAACACAAAAAACTTGGATTTACACTTTTTAAATTACACATACCATACATTATGGCATATAATGCATACCCATAATTTTTAAACTACATTTTTAAAATTTTTATTTTTACTCTTTATATGATGCACATCTTTTTTCATTACACAGGAATCTGAAATGTACACAAGTTACACTCAGTCATTTGAAAGATTTCTTCTGGCTTTAGGAAATGGTTGCAGTTGGCAATATTTTGTCTCGGGCTTATAATAACATTTAGTGATTTATTGATTGCAATAAAAACTGTTTTGGCTAATCAAACAGTATTTATACATTTTAATGCTAATGTATATAATTAAAGTAAGTGCAAAACAAGGGTCTAATTATTTTTTAAAATCCATTTTTCAATTCACAACATTATTTTCCTTTGTGCATTACAGATAATATGATAAAATTAATGAGGAATTATTGAAATATGTACATATATACTTTTTCAGCTCCCCACTATATTTCATTAATCATAATGACAAAATATTTTATTTAATATTAAATTATTTGATTATTTATCTACATGGATGATCATCTGAACATTAAGTGTTAAATTTTAGTCCATCATATTCAAAAGCATTGCTTGCTAAAATATTTAATATGAAAGCATACCTCATAAAATTTCAACTGTTCCAATTTTAAAATATTTACAAATTCTCCTGTTCTGACAGACCAAGAAAAAAGTTTATCTAAGCATCCTTCCATCAACAGATAACTAAGAAGAGGTCCAGTGGGTTCAGGATCAGCTTGTGCATTACCATTGGTAAGACATGCTGTGGACTGCTGTGCTTCTTGTAATAATAAAGTTATCATTTGATCCAGATTGTTAATAACACCAGTAACATCATCTGCAGTTACCAAAGATTGCTGCCATGATCTAAAAAAAAATTTATTAACAGTAAATATGACAAGTATTTTTTACTGGCAATTTAAAATAAAAGTACTTGGAAAATGACAGAAAAGATTTGACTGCTGTTACACTGTAGCAGCATTTTACAAATAAGATAATTTTCAAAAACAAAATCTTATCTTTAATAAGAAACATTTTGATTAAAATTACGAATTTTGATTTCAAGAGCCACATGTAAGAAAATTTGAAGTATAATTTTATAAAAGCAAAATTATATAAATTTGGTTTTCAAATATTTATGCTGTTTTATAATTGTCAAAAAAGATACTTTTACAAATAGAAAAAATTATTTAATATTTGTTTATGTTTCAATGATTATACAATAACACCTGTTTGTTACATTACATACATAAAATTTTCACTTTAACAAAGTTAAATGTCTATTTAGCGTTCAAATACAGAAGATAAGATATGGAGCACACAGTATACAAAAAATAAAGTTATATTTTGTAAACCACGAAAGTTGGCACAGTTTCAGTCCAACTTGTGTTAGCAGAAAAATTTCTAATTCCATGACGGCACACAAATGGATCATTTTTATAAATCCAATACATATAAATTCATCAGCACTTATGACTATAGAAATTATAGGTTGGTAACTGTTTTTCTGAGATGTTGCCCAACATGAACATTAGTGATATTATCCAATAGGACACATTCAGCCAATACATAATGACAGAACAAAATTTAATGTGTTTTCTATGTGGTATTATATGCTTGGTTTCAAGATCCCTATAACTGATAAGTAATGATTCATCAACATATGGCATAAATTTCTCCAATTAAAGGAATATTGTGCATAATTTGATGATTTTTTTTTTTTGGTTTTGCAAAAAATGGTCAGAAGATTTTACACATTTAATGAAAAAATTGATAACTTCAAAAAGAAAAGTACACATCAAAATATGTTTCTCTTAAAAGTTAATGAAGTCAGAATATAAAACTTAATAATAATGGAATTTTTCCCATCAGAAAAAAATATTCTGTAGTTATTAGTGGACAATTAAAATGATATTATAAGCTATCATAAATCGATAGTAACACTTTTGAGAAAATTTTCCAACTAATTTTACAGGCAAATACATTTATTAATAATACTAACCCATTTTTTTCGATGATAGAATAGGCTTGTTGCCAATGGGTCCGAAATACCTCCAGACAAGCACCTTCAGGTAATTTTGGCGGCAAGGTAAAGGAATATTTGCGAAGGCTGGATCGCAAAGGACTGTCACGCTTGAACATCCAACTCATTATGTGCTTGATTAAATTAATTTACCTCCATTTAGAGAGTGAAATTTTCCTTTTACGGATCATGATAAATGATGGTTGCTGCAAAAAAAAAATGGAAGAAAAGTTAAATACTTCAAATCAATATACATCATTCTCTACATTCAACAAATATAAACAATTCCAATTCATAAATGTAAAAAATGTATTAAAAATTAAAATATATGCAAATTTAAAAAATCCAGAAAAACTGTTTAGATTTGTCATTTATATTAAGTTATTTTTTTACTAACACATCTTTCAGGATTTATATCAAAAGCTGAAAAATAACACCTATTAACTCCCATTTGTTTAAGAAAAATGTATTTCATACAATGAAATTTTTCAGATAGATTAAATTACTTTTTATAAGATCTATAAAGTATATTGTTTAATTTACAAGATTATAATTTATCATACTCTGGCATCGTATTGAAAGTTGGGTACTTACATATTATACTGTCAACCAATTTCGCCAAACAAAAAGACACTTCTCCTCTAACAACACAATAGCCCTAGGTGGGCCAAGGACTTTTCAAGAGCTCTCTACAAGTGGTGGATTAAGCATTTGGTGGCCGCCACACAGGGGCCCCCATCATCAGCAAGGGCCCCAAGCTTGATAGATTCCATTTATAAACTCAATAAGCAACAAAAAAACCTTGAAGTGATATTGCAACCCCGATGATTTGATAGTGAATTTGAGTCATGTAGCAGCCCTATCCCTCTATTTTCCATATATTTGTATTGTTGCAATCTGTACAAATTTTTCGTAAGCTTTTTTTTGCCTATATTTTATTTTCAACAAATGAATACTATTCAAGGCAGACAAGTTTGTTTTTAGTTCACTGACATGCTCAATAACTCTTGGGTACATTTTACACTGATGGAAAAGAAATCTAAATATATTGTCGACTAATGAAACTTTGGCAATATATTTGTATAGGTAACATATTTAATTGATTAAAGTTTCAAGATCACAGGTTAATGTAAGTGTGAGAAGAGCCATTTCAAATGTGAAATGATGATTGATACATTAAAAACCGGTATATCCTCCACAATTTTAAATGCAAGCATGCATGCCACATGTCGTATAGGTACCGGATATCAATTTGTGGGTTGGAATTGCATACCTTTTGGCCTTGTGTGTGGTAAGTCAATATAAGGTTGATTAATTCTGGTTGTGGAAGAAGTTGTCCTTGCCATTCAATGATGTCCCATTTGTGATCGATTGGAGAAAGTTCTGCTGATCTAGCAGGCCAACATAACACACAGACACCCCATAGAACATGATTGGTTACACCAGGGTATGAAGGAGCCCTTTATTCTGTTGGAAAACACTTCTTGAATGATGTTTATAAATTGCAGTGCAAGAGTTTGAAATGCCACACTGTCATACAAGTTTGCAGACAGGCTATATGAATTAACTTGGAGAGTGCTCCTACAATCAAAGAAAATTGCTCGCCCCAGATCATAACTGTAGGTGCAGGCGCAGTGCATCTAGGTGGCAGAAAGATTGTTTGCAGGCACTGATTTGACCTTTTAATTTATATACAGCCATCACTGCAGTGGCACAACATACACCCCTCAACATCCGCATCGAGGAGGTGGGCCAGGATTCAAGAGCCCCATTCTCCGTTACGCTACTTCCTCACTGACACTAAGACAAAAACAGCTTCTTTTAAATCAGAGAACACAATACATTGCCATTCCACTCTCTAATGATCTCTATCCTGGCATCACTGAAGTCACAGATGTCAATGATTTAGAGCTAATGGTATGAACGTTTCAGGGAGTCTGGGTGGGGGCTACTTCTCAAACCAATGATTTGTTACAGCTCTATGTGTATCTCAGGTGCTGAAAAAAACTGTAATTTCTGCTGTAAGTGCACTATGTTCCCCAACCATGTGGAGAATACTGTGGGCTTCTCCATAAGAGGCGACCCATGCATGAGCATGAACCAGAGTTTTTTTGAGGTAGGGCCTTCCCGGGACCACTGCTGTCAAAAATCATGCACAGTGGATACATTCCTTGCAAGTCTTTCTGTAATATCAAGGAAAGAAAATCCGCATTTTTTTAGCTCTATCATACTATCTTGCTTTAACTCAGTGAGCTGTTGATAATGACTTCGTCTTTGTGTTAAAGTAATTTTGGACTAACATCAACTCACTACGTCAGATCTAAACGGTAAATAAAACTCATGAACCTTATAGAGCATATTTAAAGTACACTTGATTCAAATCCTCCATGTGGTGCAACTAGCGCTGCGCTTATGCACCTAAATTGAAATTTCAATCGAAGTCATCTTGCAGATATATATAACACGCCTACTGCGATGTTTCCGCATAATGCAGCTGAAAAACCGACTTCTTTTTGTGGATAGAATAACAGAGTTCTTTTACACACGTGCACCCTTAAATATTGCAGGGTCTGTGACCTGACATTGTTCCGCAACCAATGGCTGTGCACCCCAATGGCTGGATTGGATACCTGAGAGCGGGAAACTTCGAAGTGTAATTCGAGGTGTCAGAGAAGAACTGCCCGAGCCGAATATAGTATGTGTGGGAGGGGGGAGTCCGTTGGAATACACCAAAGAGATAGCCATGATGTCTTCTACTTTACAAATTACATTTTCTGAACTAATGAACAATCAAACTATGAATAACTTCAATGTATATGTATATACTGCAATTAATAGCTGTGGCATAAAGAAACCAATTATTTAATTTTTTCCTGACTCTCCTGCTACCACTAATTTTCTCAAACCGCACACTACCAAATTTGGTTGATTTTGCACAAAACATTTTTTGTGATAAGTTTTTATTTCCATGATTTTTTTTATTTCCATTACTAATGAACTTAAATGAAATAAAATCAAGTGACATGATAAAAGATATTTCTAATTCAAAGCAAACTATTCCAGGTTAGTTGAAATAATGCCTTAATATAGCAAGATAAAGAATTATAAAAGTGGTCCTGGATGAAATTCATAAAATGATTGAGGAAAAAAGACCACAATACTGTAAGGCTATTTCCCTTTTGAAAAAAAAAATGAAAAATATGAACCTTCCCACATGACTGTGATAGGGAATACTATACTCCAGAGAATAAATGCTATTATCAAATCATTGCAATAAGTGAAGAGTGAATATAGATAAAGGATCTAGCTTGTTAAAATCACTAGAAATCATATTCAAAATTTCAGAGATGAATTTGGAAAAATGGAACTAGGAGCAACCGATTTATCAAGGCTCTCATTTAAAGAGGAAGCTGGACAAGCTTGCAAGAAGTAAAAGAAAAAAAATTATTTTTGGTGAAAGTAAAGAAGTTGGTTATGAATTTTTGAAAAAAGGGAAAATTCCAGAGAATTTACAATTATATGTCATATGCAACAGGACAAGAGCAGAACTACCCTGAAGAGCTGAGATTTATCAAACTGTTATAGAACACTTTAATGTATTTTTGATGAGAGATTATAACCTGAAATAAAAAAGAAAGCTACACAAAAGTTGAAGGAAACTCACAAGGATGATATTGAAACTTTTAATTTTGACGATGTGAATTGAAACAAGACATTAAATAAAAACAAAGATACAATGAAAATCACACTAGAAATGTATCGAATTGCAAGAAAAATCATTATGTAAAAATATTTTTGAAAATATTTTTAACACTACCGATATCGAATGCATCAGGTGAAATATCCTTTTCAGTTTTAAAACGTGATAAAAATAATTTAAGAAGTACTATGGGAGAAAAGACATGACCATATTAAATGCAGAACAAAATGTTTTGGACAAAATAGGTATGGTATAAATAATTGATGAATTTGCCAAAGAGAAATCAAGTTGTATAACAAAACTGTAAGCTCTCAGTAAGTTTTATAATATTTTTATAAACAGTTAAGATTTTTCTTTAGCCATTGAATTTTATTATTAGCAATAATTTTATTTAGAGAATTTAAAATAAGCGACTCTTTTCACTATTTTAGTTTTTCGACTCTTGAGTCCATGGGCCTCAAACCTTTTACCACCAGGGGCCTCCAATTATCTTAATTCGCCTTTGCTCTCTACCATTCTCTTGACACATAGTTACATTTTTGACTACGTGAAAAGACACTGTCAATTCAAAAAATGTAAAAAAAATGCTGTATTTGTAATTATTGGGCTTTGACGTGCATGTGAATGGTTTCCACCATTGGCTGTATATCATGGCATTTGGTGAACTCTTTATTTGATGAAAATGATTGATTGTACAATATGTAAGTACTAAAAATTGAAATACAAAAACTGGATATTTAAACAACATTATACAAAGAAATCCCTATATATATCCCTCCATATGTATATACCTTCCAAAAACTTGGGAAAATAAATTTTAGGACTACAAATAAAATAATACAACTTGATTTCTGCATGGTATTATATTTCATGCCTTTGGTATTTACGTATTATCACAACAATCAGCAACTCTGTTAATAACTCACCAAAAATGCAACCCTGATTTCCTGTGTCGTACGCGCTGAATTGGCAACCAGGTTTTTCATTTCATATAATGTCGCCAATAGGTTGCAATAATACGTAAGTACCTTGCCTTTTTATTTTAAGCATAAAATACTTTCTTCTACTGCTGAACAAGGACAAAACAACAAAATAAAATTTGTTACTTTTATAGTGGATTATTAATTTTTGATTAAAGTTTTACTCACAATTCATAACCAAACATAAAGAAATAAGGTTGAAAAAATCAATAAAAAAAATTTATTTTAACCTAAGTTAAATATTTTCAGCATCAGTTGCTGAAAAATAACATTAAAATCATAAATGTATTCAAAACGAGTATGCAACAAAAATGAAAATCATAAAACCTTCATAAAAATTTGTGAAGTAAAAAAATATGCTTTAATATAAAATACTCTCTCATCAGACTTAAAATGAATCTGAAACAAATAAAATGAAAATCTTTCATTAACTTGGAAGTATCATACACATATAAAAGGATAAAAAGAAATACAAAATAATTACATGATATAAACTGACGGATGAATAAAATTATAAATACAATTGCTTACATAGAAACTAAATGTAAATAATTTTATCTCAGAAATTAATCTTTTTAGGAACTTTTTGTATGTCAAGAGTACCTTAAGATAAGTACAAGAAATAAATCTTATCTTATATTAACACAACGAAAGTGTCTTGATAAACACGTGTCACTGCCTTTTCAAACAGTAAATGAAATATGACCTTTAACTGGATTATCACTACATAACTACTGCACACAATTGTTATTATTAATATACATTGAACATGAACTTTTTTTTAAGATAGTTAATAGTGAAAAATTCACACAAAACAGCATATGCAGTTCAAGATATATTTAAAGTCGAATTTCTAAAATAGGACCATAAATTTCATGAAAAGTCATTTTTTAAAAGTAAAAGTCTTAAAACACATAAACAGATTTTAAAAATATCTATTTTGAAAAAATATTGACATTTTTGAAAAACAGGTTTAAAAAAACATTTTCCTTAATTCATATTTAATAAAATATTAATTGTAGTTTTCTACTACTTTGTAAGTATTATACCATAATGTTAGAATGAATATTGCATAATGATTTTGATGTTTGATATTAAAATTCATTCAAACACTAGGCCACAAAATATCAAAGCTGAAATTTCTTTATCAACATTATAATAAAAATGGGGGGAAATTTAATTCAACGAATAAAATAAACATTAATTTAAATTTTAAAAAATATATCTGAAGTTTCATAATAATAAGTATAATAATTACTCTCAGTTTCAGAAGTATAAATATATCAAAGTATTATAATTTTAAGTGTGCATTAATCAATACTCTGAATTTTCCACAGAAAAATATTTTTGAATGCATCTTCCTCTCTGATTATATACTACTTATACTTTTCCAGTAAAAAATACGAGAGGAATATTAAATACTTCAGGAAAGTAAAATAGAGAACAGATTAGTTCAAAATACGACAATTGTGTATCATTCGAACAGTTCAGCACATAAACTAATTCAATTTTCACAATAAAATGATACTTTTAAACAAAATTAAATTTCGAATAGGTGTAGTTAAAAGAGACACATACCCAATTTCATAATTCTACTGAGAATTCAAGTATTGAAAATAGTAAACAATTATCCACCAGAAATACTTATGTATACCTATTTCAAAAGCGGTTTGCCCATTTTTGATTAATATGAAGTAATTCTGTATTCAATTAAAAAAGACAGATCCATAAGAATTAAAATAATTCCAATTATAGTTTGATTTCATTACAACTAAGCAATCTAAACATTTATTATAAATGTAAATATTGAACTCACAGATTGATTGCTTCACACGACTCCTCCATGAGTAAACCTACTCTCGACCACTGGTAAAGCAGCAATACATAAAAATTTTGATAATATATACTGATGGTAGCTAAATCTCGAATAGAATAATTTCAGCTAATTAGCACAAAAAGTAAATATTTTTGTCTCTCAAAATTTATATTTCATCATTTTACTTTAGATTAAAAGAAAGTCACTACTCTCTTCATCGAGGCTACAAGATGGTCGTCGTTTGTGTCGATATACACTTTCACAATAACGTCAAGAATAATATTAAATTACTAATTCTGCCTCATTTATATCGGCATTCGAATAATATTTCGCATAGGTTTTTTTCCATGCAGTATTAGTAGTTTTTGCTTCTACTTAAATTATTCACTGTGTAGTTTATTTAAAGGTTCCTGTTTAAAAACAATCCACATTTTACCTAGCCTATTTACTGACTTAACCGATCACTATATTTAGATTTAATGCTCATGAATAATGATTTGTTCATATGTACATCCAAGACACGCAAAATCAACTGAAGATGAAAATTCTGGTTTGAAAAATTTCGTGTAAAGGGGTAAGAAAATGTTTCTCAAGTTCTAGCAGAATAATTATGTGCCCTTGGTAACCATCCTTATTCATTCTAACAAACTTGCCGATAAATGAATCAAATGATTGCATTTACATTTCAAATATTGTTTATATCTCTGTTTACTGGTTATTGCTTTGGTCTCTTTCATTGTTGTTTCTGTTTTACTCGATTCTCTAAAAAACACGATGTTTACATTTGTCAGTCCAAGCATGTTAAGATAATTTAATTAAACTTCCGCTTTAAAATTTATTTTTTAGAACAATAGTACATTTTTATATACTTTCGGGCACTTTCCTTTAAACTTAAGGCAATACGGTTGATAGAAAATGATATTTATGCACCTATAAGCTCGTGTTTATACTTGTGTTTATTCAGTTAACAGTTCTTTTAACATTATTATGTTCTTTCAAATGGTAAAATTACTTTAAAAAAAAAACACTTAATATATGAGTTATATGTACTCCTTAGAAGGTTGTCTAATATAGTGTATCAAAAGGTCAAATGGTTATCTTTGCATATAAATTATATCATTTTATTAAAACAGCCTTGATCAGTGCTGAGTAAAATTTTCTAATATTCAATATCATTATTTAAGTTGTATGTTTTTTCATAAAATAAAAATTGTATTGAAAGTTTCATTATTGAAGAGATTTTTTTTTAATGATCTCTCTTTTTTCTGAATTTTCTATTTTAAACCCCCACTGAATTTATTAGTAGATATCATTATAGTCCCCAATTTAAATGTAGCTTTTTTACTCTAAATATCTTTTAAACTGCCACTTGGAAAGCAAATAATAGCTATAAACTACATGCTATGTAAATATTGAGATACTTATCACAAGTGATGTTAAATGTTGAAGCTGTATGTTCATTGAATATTTCAAGTTGTACACTGTACAAGTCATAGTGTCTACTTTTAAATTTTTGATATTAATGTGGCCAAATCAGTAATTTTTGTTTTATCCATTTATATCATTCGTAAACATAGTAAATACAGATTTTATAGTAATAAAAATCATATTAAAATATTCTTAATACTATCAAAATATATGTGTAGTAAATCTCCTTGATCTGGATTTATAGGAGCTCTAGGTTGTCTGGATTAGACAAACTAACCTTTAAAGACAACCAATGCTTGATCTATTTTACCAATTTATGTTACCAATTAGTATTGATCAGAATTTGGCATATTTTCTCCTTGTTTGGCCTCATGGTCCCTACAACTGATGAGTACCGCAAAATTTTAATTTTACATATCTTTCATTTTTTTTCCTAATGAACTTCTGTGTTTAACATGTGCATTCCTTGTATTATATATTACTTATTCTGAAATTGTAAATTTATTTACAGAGTGATTAATCCCTTCTCTTACTATGGTGGAATTGGGAAAAGACACTGAAAAATGTGATAAAACTGTAAAATGTTTTACAATGGATGAAGCATTTTTAAATGATCTACTTGAATGTTCAGTATGTTTAGAACAACTAGATAGCACTAGTAAAGTCCTTCCTTGTCAGCATACATTTTGTAAACGTTGCCTTCATGAAATTCTCAACTCTCACAAAGAGCTACGGTGTCCTGAATGTAGGATACTTGTGGATTCAAAGATTGAAGAGTTGCCGTGCAATATATTGTTGGTCAGACTGTTAGAGGGGATAAAAAATAATGTGCGGCCCAAACGTATTGGGAGTAGCACAGATATTACTCCAAGAAGTGCAGAATCTTCTGGTCAGCAACAAACACCTCCACATCCACAGCTACCTCAACCTCTGGGTAGCTTACCAAGAACTCCAAGTGCTACTGATCTACGAATGGTGCCAAAACAGGTTAGAATCCATAACGCTGAATTCTATTTCTATATCAATTTAATTATTTGGTATAAAATTATACAAAATTAAGATATGAATCAAGATGGAAGTCACATAATATGTTAATGTTAAGTGTAACTCTTTATTTTTAATCAATAGTCAGTTTTGAGTTTAAAAGAAAGAAAAAATGTGTTCTGAAAGTTTGTTTTTTAGGGCTTACCATGTAATTTTTGTTGTATAAATATTTTATTAGTTATGAACTAATATTATAACATATTTTATTCCAACATGAGTTAATTATAAGAATTAAAAAAAAAATTTATTTAATTTTTGTGTAAGAATTGAATTATGTATATCGTATTCATAAGTTCAACAAGTTCTTTTATTGAATAATGCTATTCATGTATATATATATATATTTGAAAATTTTGATGTAGAAACTAGTTTTTTTATTGTTCATAAACATGCATATTAAATGAGACACATATATTTTTGATAATGAATAAAATATGTTACATTAGATTTAATATTGTAATATCTGTAGGTACTACAAGCTTGCCCCTGTGCTAAAGCTCTATATCCGTATGAAGCCAAAGTACCTGGGTAAGTTTCACAGCTCATACTTTTATTTATTCTTCCTTTTTTTTATTTAACTTTTCTTCCTGGAAGTAAACAATCTTAATTCTTTTTTATGTATTTTAAATGCTAATGTTTAAAAATTGATTCCTTAAAGAATTGAGTATGATCTGAAATTGTTAATTGTAAAATAGTGTTGTTTTTTTGTAAAAGAAAGGCATTTTAAAAAATATTACCATTTTATTATTTGTATTGAATTTAAAATCATTGCAAATAATTGTACAGAGGAAAAGGTAAAAAGTGTTTTCACAAATACTGTTTTCTAACTGTTTTAACCTGGTACTTTCTTCCTTTGAATTTTTGTGAGTAAATGAATATGTAAATCAATATTGTGTTTAATTATAATTTTAAATTTTTGAAATATTTATTTTTTTTTAATAATTTTTTCCCTTTATCTTGAATTTTTATAAGTAAATGAATATTTAAATCAATGTTATAGTAAATTACACTTTTAAATTTTTGAAGTACTTATTACTTTGATTTAATTTAAGAGAACTTTTCTTCTTGTTTTAATTTATTTAATGACACTTATGTAAAAGTATTGACTTATTTTACATAAATCTTTTGCTGCCCTTCCAGTATAGTGGTTAGTGATGCTGACTGCTATGCTGCGGGGCCTGTGTTCGAATCCAGAAGGCATGGATGTTTGTAAATGTGTAGTGCCTTTGCGGCAAGGGGGTACTCTCAATAGCCGTCGAGCCATAAGTCCTCTCATGAGGTAGAGAGGTGGGAGGCTCCTGACCACTCCCAGGGTGTTCTCCCTCAAAATTGGGGTGGAACTGAGCCAAATTGTACTGTCACCTGCATGGTGCTCAAAGCTATGGCTAATGACAGGCATACAATATAGCCCGATGCCATGATGAATTTCGTGGGCCTTGATCTAACTATGTCAGACAGGGGGCATTAGAAACAACAACTCAAATCTTTTTATTAAGAAAAATAAGAAAAACTTGTTATTTTTCTCTTTTTGGTAAGACAAACTTAAAATTTGTTTCATTACATGTATATTTATTTTTATCTTCCTTGAGAAAATGAAATTATCATTTTTTATATTTTTAATGGAATTTGGCATTTATAATTTATGAATATAATTCAGGTAATTGCTGTGTTTAGTCCTGAAATTAAATTTGATCTATTTAATAAAAGTACAGATTTGTATCATTTCTACCTAAAAAACTTATTTTTTTAATATCAACATTAATTGTTTTATATGCTTATAGAGTATTTGTATTTCTCTATTTGTAGTGATCTTACATTCAAGAAGGGGGACGTAATTATCCTTCGAAAGCGAGTGGATCAAAATTGGTTTTATGGTGAGCTTGCCGGAAAATTAGGTTTTGTGCCTGCTAGTTTTGTTCAAGTTGTTGTACCTATACCTTCTCATGTGCCACAGTGTAAAGCTCTTTATGATTTTCAAATCAGTAGCAGTGAAGAAAAAGACTGCCTCACTTTTGGAAAAGTATGTTTATTTCTGTAGATTTGAATGAAACATTTTTAAATTTGGTTTTTATATAATGAAAGAATGTTTGGGGGGGGGCATAACTATATGCTTTGTTAATTATTTTAATGTTATAATTTGTCTGAGGTTTATTATTCTGAAAGATTTCATTTAGAGAGGAAAACAGTATATAAACTGAATACTATAGATACAAAGGTGAGAGAGAGAAATTCATGTAATTTCAATAGGCTAAATTCCCAATGGTCACATGATAAAGGCTATTATGTGTTCTCTATTGAATTCTTTATGACATAAAACTTTTACCTGCTGTTCTATTTTTAAAATTTTGGTAAAATCTCAAATTTTATAAATGGGTGAATATGTTCAAGTATTAAGGAAAAATTTCATGAAAAAGTTTTTAAAATTAAAAAAGAAATTTTTATATTGCATTTCTATTATTACATCAAATGTATTTTGCTTATGTGGGCTATTATTGCTGACAAATATGTACTTTTTAAAAGAAAGTTTCTGCATGCTGCAAAAGTTGACAATGGTGAAGCACTTGAACTGATTGACTGAAGCATGTAATTATAGCTATCATGTGTCTATGCCATCACATAAATTTAGCCAATTTTTATTAACTAAAAATTAAAGCAGCTGTAGTGGCCTTGTTATCATGGTTGCTTGCGAACATGTGGTCAGCATTGTTGAGTGGGGCTTTCGAATCCTGGTGCCACTCAAAACTTGCAATGTAGAGATGCTGATGTACATTAAATTTCTTGAAGCTCTAATTCCTCATGCTAGTGTAGTGTGGAAGTTTGGAGGGGGATATTAGCTCTGGTGCAGTATTGTAAACTAATTCAAAAATACAGAACAATGTGGCCCTTGTGCAGCTTCAAAGCATGGCATTATTTTTAAAAAATCAATTAATCTAAGGTTGTTAAAAAGGGTAAAAAAAGTTGCAATTTAGTGTATATGTCATCTTCCGATATTAAAAAAAATTCACTATGATTTATTAGTTTCTTTCTAGAAATGTTTGTCTATTTTATGTAAAGACATTATATGTGAAAATTACATTATTAAAATAAAATTTCAAGCATTCTGTGATATATTTCTGTGAAATGTGTAATATCAACCAATTTCAGTAAATCAAAAGATATTGCCAAGTGCTGTTATTGTTTTTGTTCATGCTTTTAAAAAACTCCAGCATCTACACATTTGTATCAGTACATCAACATATAATTTAGCAAAGATTAAGAAGAATTAAAGAGATGCTTTTAATGTAAATACTCAGGTAGCCAGAACACTGTAATTTCATTCAAAATCTCGATAAATGAGATTACATCATATAAGAATCTAAATGCTTCCATGCAAATCCATGATGTTTCCTGGTTTCCCATTTTTCTAAATAGTCTTTTGGGTACTTAACAACAAAACCAAAGTACTAAATCTATCACATTTTCCCCTAAAAAATAAGAGTAGAATAATATTTCAAACTATAAACAATGTTATTATTTTTGAGCATGCACTAACAAGAATATTGTGTGGTGTATAACGTACACAAACAGTATAACCTATAAAAAAAGATTCTTTTAAAGCATGCTCAAACAAGATTATTGTGTTTGAGCATCGAAGGGAACGGATTTTCAATGTTGAGTGTATGTCGTGATTTTTTAATTTGTCAAAATTAGTTGATACTGTAATGCATAAGACCATTTCTTTTAATAAAGAAATAGCATATATTTTTCATGTAAATGTTTTTTTAATTTCACTTGACATAGAAACTATTTTAAACTTTCTTTTGTGACTATAGGGTGATATTTTAACTGTTATTCGACGAATTGATGATCATTGGGCTGAAGGGAAATTGCGTGATAGAATTGGAATTTTCCCTATATCTTTTGTAGAGGTAAGTATTGCATTATTAAAGTTTATTACCAAGATTATTCTTCAGAATGGTTTGTTAAAATTTTATCATTTAACTGGTACAATTTTATATTAATTATTTTGTATAACTTGTGTATAATAAATTAATGCATCTTAATTATACGGAAGTTTTAAAGCACATGGATCAAATGGAGTTTGTTATTTATGAAAAAAATTAATATCTTGACAGGTAGTTTTGATATAATTGTATTTTTTACATCTTAATTCATTCTGTATTTTTTAATGATTTAAAAAAGTAAACATATGAAAATAAAAGTTTTGTTGAAGTATTGGGTGTAAGGAAAAGATCTGTCGTTTGTTTTCTAAAGAAGGAAGGAAACATTTTTCATTTTCTATTTAAAATGTAATGTTCATTTTTAGCTATCAGCATTCTGACAGCTTATCTAACACCCTGGAAAGGAAGTTATCTGTTTTGGAGACAAATATATCATCCACTGCTATTTGGGCATCCTCACAATTTAAGTGTTCATTTTGCATTAAGAAAGTTTTACAGCAACTTGAACAGATATTAGTCAGACGAGGCAATATCAGGAGTATTTGATGGCTGAGGTAAATTTTCCTAACCCTACTCTGCATATTTTTATGCTGTGTTCCTTGCTAGGTGTAGTATAGTTTTGTCGTGATGAAGAATTGCACCCTTTCCATTGGCCAAAGATGGATGTTTATATTCAATTCTTCAAAACATCAAGTTACAAACAGGAACCACCATTTCATTTTCTTTTATCAACTCATGCTGCACTATACCCTTGCTGTCTCACCAACAACACAGCATAACCTTCTGGTGCATGTCAGCTTTGTATGTAGATGGTAGTGTCTCCCCTTTGTAAACATATGCTTTTTTTCTAACCCCATGTTTATACACTATCCACTTTTCATCTCCAATCCCCAAGTGATCCCTCTTTTGATAAGAAAGATTTGAAGAACATATCATTTTTTTTTTTTTTTTTTTTTTTTTTTTGTTGCTTAATTTGTGTGGCACACAAACAGTTTGGACATGAGACCAACCCTTTTAATGTAATCCAAAGTAGTAGTCTGATGAATTCTGAGCTTGAAGCCCATTTCTGTGGGAGTTAATGTAGAATTTGCCCTGATCATTTTACATAGCACTTTGTCTCTGACATCTGATGGCCTTCTTGATCTGGGTTCATCTTTCAAAGAAAAATCACCCGAGTAAAATTTTCACAAGCCAGCTTTGGCAAGTTTGAGCAGTTACTCCTTTCTCTCCAAACACACCACACGTTTCTTTTTACATCCATCGTGTTATTCCTTTTTTGAAGCTCAAACAACATACAATGTCTTAAATGTATTTTTTCTTCTCTCATGCTGACAGTTGCACAATTTTAAGAAAGCTAACTAAAATGCAAAAAAATGTGTATAAATCATCAGTAGTATACTAATCTACTTGTTTAAACCAGTTTCCGTTGGATCAAAATTCTTGCTAAGGATCGACAACACATTAAAGTGCATGTGTTCAAAAATGACAGAGCTTTCCTTTATACCCAATATATTGTTGAACTAGATGTAATTTAATAAAAACAATATTTATTTTTTATGTTTTCTATATTTTAATGTCATTTTTGTGCAGTTGTGAGAATTGCTTTCTTTTGTAATTTCCAAAATAATAGGCCAGAATTATTTATTCTTTTATAATATAATAATCAATTAGTACTCATACATTAATTTTGTATAAAGAATAAGAAGGCTTTAATCTATTTTTAGATTTTTCCCTTTTAATTTAAATTGAAGAAATCTGTTTTAAAATCATTGCATGCATTTTATATTAATTTGTTTTTATATTCTTATTTTATAATATCTGTATTATAATTTACATTGTTTTTTAGATGAATGCTGCTGCAAGAGCTGTGATGAAACTATCTTCTAAGTGAGTATTTTTTCCTCTACTTAGGTATAGTATTTGATGGCAAATTATTTCTAGGTCTTGACATTTCTACTTTGTATAATATTTATTTTGTTTTTAATAATTCTGTTGAATACAATACTTAAAAACATTTTTTGAAAATAAAAAATATTATATCAAATGAGTTTCTAATCTAGAATATAAAGAAGGAACTAAAGCTTTCTTAGAATGTGCATTAGTAAATTATAGTTTTTTTAAAAAATATATTAACAAAAATTCTGTAAAATTAATTCTTTTAAAAAGTTTTTTCAACATATATAATTAGCATCTGTGGAAAATGTCACTTTTGTGTTAATTGTATTGGCTAAAATTTGAAAGTTTCCAAATTCTTAGGGTCTGTCATCAGTGCTTCATAGGATCCATCTACCCTTGTAATTTCTAATGTTATTTTTTTTTTTTTTTGCATTATCTAATAATAAAGATACCATTTAAATGACTTTTTGAATTACAGATAATAATTCTGTCAAAAAAAAAATGTGAAAGTCAGGAAAATGATGCAATAAAAATCATCTGGGAATATTTTAATTTCCATCATAAATCATGTCTAGCTGAATTTATATGTCATCAAGATCAAGAAACTAAAGGGAAATGTTATTTTGAATCTATTCTTAAATATAATACAGTGAAATGTGAACCTGAGACAGATTTGATTCAGATTTTTTTTTTAATAAAAACAAACTATGTTTGCACCAACATAAAATTATACGATAACTTTTTGCTTTGTAAATTGTAATTTTTTTCCCTTTTAAATAAACCCAGCAAATTTTGCTGATATGATTAGGATAATACTTTAAATATTTAAAAGAAATTAATATTGAGGAAGAACTCTTGAAGCATGTAAATTTAGAAACTTGTTTAAAAATCAAATTGATATCCTTCACATAACTGTGTGTGTGTAGATTACAAAGTTAATGTGACAAATAAATATGATCATACTGAAGTTTTTGTAAATTTGAATAAGCTTCTAGTTCTTAAAATTAGTTAATATGGTTATTTCTTTAATGTTAACTTATCTGCTGTAACCACTCACAGATTTGGACTAAATTTTAAGAAATTGCATTTATTTATATATTTATCTTGGTTTAAAAAAATAAAAAATATGTTATATTTGTTCCAAGTTTCATTTGACGTGCTTTGATTTTTGAAGAAATTCTGCTAAAATATTTGTGAATTATGCTTTAAAAATACTGTTGTATGGTGAGATTTCTTGAATTATATTAGTTTTTCATCTTTCTGTATGAATATTTAAATTTGTTTCAAAGATTCATGTAATGTTTTGTTTTGCAATGTAAAATGCATTTTTTCCCCTAAAAAATATAGTGCTCAGCAATCATCAAGAATTCTTCCTCCTGTAGCACCTACTACAGATTCTCAATATGGAAATACAGCAACTAGTAAGTTAATATTTTCATTTAATTTTGTTATGTATAAAAATCAAAATGCTCTGTTTGATAATTATTTGCATTTTATTTTAGGTTTTAAAAGTATTGATTTAAATTTATTACTAATGATTCGTATTATTTACTGGGGTTAAACATATATTGTATGAAAAGGGAGATTTTAAATTATACTGTGTAACATTGTTCATATGTAAAAAAAAAGGTACCTATGAATATACTTTATTAATTTGTACATAAATGGATTTTAAAACTACAGAAAGTCCTCTGAATTACAGAACTTAATTGCATGATGTTTTTTATTATAACTTAATTGCATAATGTATATTATGTTATAATGCAAAGAAAGGAATAGCTTTGATCATCACTTAAATTCTTTTTACTAGTTTAATTCATTATTTTCAAGGCTGAAAGGAATATAAGTTAACTGATTTATAGATCAGAAGTATAAATGTTCTCCAAGTTATTAATATTTTGTGTCATATATTTACACTGTATAATAGAAAAAAGTGCTGTGTATAATATTTTATAGATTCTTAAAGCCTGATATTTAATTGTTTAAACATCAAACTGTCCTGTTAAATGTATTGGAACAAGCGCCATTTTTTGTTTGGATATGTCACTTATAGAACTAGTTATTATTTTACTTTTCTGTGCTTTTTTTAATTTTGCATTTTAAATCTCGCTTCTATTGGAAACATAAGAAGTTATATATATATAACAGTGATTGCTAATGTTAATCTTGAAATATTTTTTAATGCTTTGTTTGCTTCTTTGTAGCAAGTGTTGCTAATGCTGCTCAAAGTCCACCGTATCAAGAATCGGGTAACAGTGCTAATATGCAACAATCTGTCTCATCAGGAAGTAACACTTCCTATTCTCCCTCTGCATTTACATCTCCCATTCATAATTCTTCTGTTCCCATTCAACAAAGTGTTTCCATGGCAGCATATCCTGGTACATCTTATGATGGTCAGCATCATTCTAGCAATTTGCCTCATCATCGACAGTCTCAGCCACCAGTTGGGCCTAAAAATAATAATGAAGATCAGCAGGCTTCAAATGAAAGTGGACATGAAAATTCAGTCATTTCTAAATCTCGATCCACTCCTAGTCCTGCATTTACTTCTGTTGCATCAGTAACACCACCTTTAGTCTCTCAGGTAATTTATATATTTATAAAAAATTGTGTTGGAAGTCTGAAATAACTTGTATTTCTTTTTCCACAAAATATTTCTTAAGTTACAAAAGTTGTTTGATGCTGTTTCTATATTATGTGTAATTTTGGTATTTTGTAAATGCTCTCTCCCCCTCCTTTTTTCCACTTCAATGTATTTGATCAGTAACACATATTTTATAATTTAGCGAGCTGAATCTATGAGTGGTGCTCAAACTCCAACACAGGACAACCCAGAGGACAATTCTGGAATTTCTTCTCCTCTTTCATCAACAGATGCTACTAAAAGTAGTCATACTCCAGCTCGTACCAGCTGTGCTTCTCAACCACCCACTCATGTTCCTATTCCTACCTTGTGAGTTCTTATTTAAATGTACCATTTCTAAAGATAATTTTAGGTGTATTTATATTTTTGCTCCAAAATTATAAATTTTAAAATTTTTATGAAATTATTCAGTTATTCTCATATCTACCCAAAACTGTCATCAGATGGCAATTTTTATTTTTGATCAGTTACAAATTATATTGTTCATCAGTGTATTTTATTTTAAAAAACTCCAAACAGCTCCAACAGTTCTGCCAGTTGTTTTTTTTTTCAATGTTTCTCAATTTCAGCTGCTTGTTTCATAATTGTTATATTATTTAATTTCCCTGAAAATATTTATCTTGCCTTATTTATAACTTATTTGGTTTTTAAAATGTCTATAAGAATGGCTTTTTCGAAAGTGAAAAGGAATTTAATAGGGGGGGGGGAGCTTTTACACCCAAGCATGAGTGATTCAGAATTTCTATAATACATCAAATAAAGTTTACGAAGTCTAAAATTTAGGATTTGCAAAGAATTACTTTCTTCAGTATAAACTTCAAAAATTATGCTGGATGTTTTCAACATGGATAAGTTGCAAATAAAATCATTTATTTGGTGCCTTTTTGAAGATCTGGAGTTATCAAAAAGGTTGGGAAATTTCTGCTATATTTATTTGTAAGTATCATAAGCATATTTAACATCTGGTATATCATATAATATCAATAGCCAGAAAAAAAAATTTCTATTCATTTTGTTTATGCAGTATATTGGTGGCTGTGGTATCCTAGTGGTCAAGGTGATGGCTGTGTGTGTGGGGGGGGGGCATGTCGAGAGTTTGAGCCTTGTGCCGCTGAAGACTTTTTGTGCTAAGGGGCCTGATGCAGGTTAAATATGTCAAGGGTAAAATGTCCTCCCGTGGGTGCGGTTTGGAAGTTGAGAGAGGTACCAACTCGGGTGTCATTCTATCACCAAAAGCCCTCAACTTAAAAAAAACATAGCATATACTGCATATTGGCGAATATACTGGAGAAAGGAGAGTTATCCTTCTTTCCATTGCTTCATTAATGAACATTTTGCTTCCATCTTTTATTCAATATCTATTAATTAAGTCAACATCCATGTTTCTTGCATTTACATTTGTTGAAGTGTCAAAATTTCTTTTATGTTAAAAGAACTGAAAAATGTTTTAATGTTGTGGAGTTCGCTTGTAAGTCAAATACATTTTAAAATGTTAGATAAGCAGATGAAGATATAAGTGTAGAATAATAATAAATAAAGTTTTGTTTGATATACACAGTATTTTTTTAATTGAAAAGTGAAAAAATGGTGTTATTTACTTAAATTTGAGTAAACTCTAGTTTGTATTTTATTTAAATTCAACTGCCCTTGGAAAAGCTTTTATTGTTAAAATGTTTATCACATCAGATATGGTTCTTAAAAATGTTATGCATTTTTTTACAATATTTAATTTCTTGATATCTTTGTACTTGTTTAGCTACTTGGCTTTGTACACTTATAGACCACTGAAAGAAGATGAATTAGAACTTCGAAAAGGTGAATTGTACACTGTAAGTGAAAAATGTCAAGATGGATGGTTTAAAGGAACATCACTCAGAACTGGACTTAGCGGAGTTTTTCCTGGGAATTATGTTCAGATAGCCAAGTAATAATAATTCTAATAACACTTCAGTTTTGAATGATACACTAATTATTTTTTTCAGACTTTAATATTATGTTTATTTTTATATATTTTTACTGTTTGCAGATACATTATTCTAATAAATATAATGATTGATAATAAATAAAGACAAATTTTAATGTTTTGTACTTCTGATTAATATAATTTACTTTTTACTATATTTACTAAGGACTATATGAATTTAAAATAGTGCTGAATTTAAACTTTGTTTTCAAAAATGTAATATTTCATTTTCTTACCCATCAAAGTTTTAAATTTGATTTAAAAACACAATTTTTTGTTTTCCTCAGCTAACATAATATAATCAAGCAGTGATTCTTAAACTGTGGTCTACAGTTTTCTGGGTTCCCATGACTTTTCTAAGGGATCCTCAAAGGTCTCAATGTTCCCTCTTTTCCTAACTTTGAAAAGCCTCTTGGAAAAATTAAAAGGTGGCCCATCCTAGACCAGATCATTAAATTACCCCCAATGAAAAAAAACTACTAGAACATGTATTTTGATCAAGAATATTAATTCAGTTTTTTTATTGTTTGCAACTAAATAGCCATTGCAACAATGTTGTATCTTCAAGAAAACTTTGGAAAGGCTTATGGAAAAATTAAAAGGTGGCCCATCCTAGACCAAATCATTAAATTACCCCCAATGAAAAAACTCTACTAGAACATGTATTTTGATCAAGAATATTAATTCAGTTTTTTTATTGTTTGCAGCTACATAGCCATTACAACAATGTTGTATTTTCAAGAAATAATAGAAACACATGTGCAAAAATTAAGATCTGAATTTGTTAGGAACATCCATAGAAAAAAGTTTATAAGCAACAAAAGCATTCTTAGGATTATTGAAGAACCTTTAAATCATTGTCATGTGTTGGGAGTCAGGGAGGGGGTTCAAAATCTTTGGGGGCCACAGTGATCAAAAGTTTAAGGACCATTGCTATGATCAATTGTCCAAATATTAAATGGCAGTAAATTATTTGTGGGCAGTTTCTGAATAATGGCCTTTGTTTTTAGTATAGCAAGACCATATATTATTTTTTCTACTTGATACATGTGAATGGAAAAACAAATTTATGAGAGTGTAATCACTGTTCCTCTATCTCAAATATCAGCTAAAAGGTTAAAATGCCTCATATGGTTTTTAAGTGTATGCTTATTATAAAAAAATAGTCAAATTATACTGGAGTTGTTTTTTTTAATATTATCATTTATTGATGTTATGGCTTGCTTTTAGTAATTGTGTATTTAACTCCTTTGGGACGAACACCCGTATTTGAGTGAGCATGAAATGCCAACAGTTCCCGAGCGTCCCGTATCTGAGCCATGCACTTGGAACGTTTTTTAAGCTCAATTTTTTGGCAATAGATGGCATTATATGTTTATAAGGTTTGAGATGCATGTAGATCTGACCTTCTTCTCAAAATGAGAGAAATATTACTCACATACTTTGGAAGGGAATGTTTCCCAATTAAATGCTTTATGACTGTTCTTCAAATGAACACGTGGTCCTTGTAAATAGTGAAGATGAGGGATTTATTTTCACTAGAGCATTTGGTTTTGGTTTGCAGTGTAGTTTTTAATGAATAATTAGATCTGGCAGACAAAATTATTATTTTTTTTTTTTACTTATACAAAGTTGAAGCATCAAAAATGTTTAACTGAACTTGGAATATCAGAACGATACAAAATTGATTCTAAATTATAATCTGAGAGGTAGTGGTTATGACAAATAATATATTATGATTCTTCTGTTAATTGCGAGTTTTATGATAATGATATTTCAGACATCTGTAGCTGATTACATCAATTTAGGCTTAACTACACAAAACCCTCCGGCCGTGGCAGTACACATGCATTTGCATCCTGTAAAGGTTAACATACTGTCACCTGCATGGTGCTCAAAGTTACGGCTAATGAGAGGCGGACAATCTAGCCTGATGCCATGATGTATTTCGTGAGCCTCGATCTGACTACGTCAGACAGGTAGCATTAGCACCAACAAGGGTTAACAGTTGACTGTGTAAGTTTCCTTAAAAACACTAGGTATTGGATTTGCTGAACTGCAAAAGTATTTGCTGTGAATTGTGAATTTCATATTTTTCCAAAAAGTTCCTGTTTTCAGTTACTCATTTCTTTACTTTTCTGTTCTAAATCCTTTCAAATAACTTTATATATTAAATTTGAATTCCTTTCCCTTTTCCAATCAATAAAAAATAGTTTTTGCAAGTTAGGATGAGCAATATATGTATGAGTGTGATGACCTCAATTTCTTGGGTATATTAAATGAGGGAACTGCTTTTTTGCTTAACACAATCAGTATATTTTTTATATAGATTTAACTCTTGGTGCTTATTATTAATTTTATCTAAATAGTGTATTTTAGAAATTTGGTTTTGTAGGAGTATATTTTTTTAATTCCATTTTTTTAAATTACAGATCAGCAGTTATGCAACCACACATTGGTGTATCTGTTGCTGGAAGAATATCCCCTGCTGCTTCAACTACTTCTCCACCACCTTCTAGTGGAGTTCAGATACAACAGAGAACAAGTTTTTCTAGTGTTACAACTGAAAATCCACACTTATTTCATCCCATTTCAACTCAAGGTGTTATTTATACAAATAGTCCTATTACACTTTGTGGTCGTGTACCTGCTACATCGACATCCCCAGTTTCACCAGCTCATCCTGCAGTTTTAGAATGGGCTCACAGTATTGCTGTTTCTGCACCTTTACAAAGGCTTTCAAGACCTGTCAGCTCTGTTGGAGCATTTTCTCCAGCATTATACAAATCTGAGGTAAATATATTTCTCTGTGATATTTGATGCATAGTTTTAAATAATTTTCTCTGGTTAAAATAGAGGAAAATATTGAGTTATGGTAAAATGATTGTTAATTTAAAATATACATTTCCTACAAGCACTTAATTATTTAAAATTCTTACTGACTGTTTATTGATAATATGATCTTTAAATAAACAATTTGTTCCATTTGTTGTGTATAGAATAAAGTTAAATTGGGGAAAATCACCCATATTTGTTTTTCCCAAGTTGAACTAGCTTTTTTTAATGAAAACTATCTTGGCATTTTCCTCTTGTTAGAATTTTAGGGGGGGGGGATGTTTTAATTACTTTTTTATTTATTTTACAATTATTAATTTACAATATCCAGAGGTTTATTTACACTTTGTGACATTGAAAATGCAACATCAATAAGTTTGCCAGAAAATTATGAAAATTTCTTGACAAGTGCACCACACAAATGATGTAAAATGCTCAGCTGACACATGTTGAGTTGAATATATGGAAAGGAACTGTGGAATGGGCAATGTCCATGCTGTTGTTTCTACAAGGAAATCTTTTTAGCGCGTTTTTCACGTAGTGGAACAAAAGCGCTATTAGGACGCAAATTTCGTCTTTGTCTTCGTTCCATATTTTGACTTACCTTTTTCTCAGCCAATAAGCAACCAATTGACTTCAGGTTTTCGGCATTTGTGCCCTAGATGAGCTGAATCATATTTAAATTTTCCCATAGTTTTCCCGAATTTTCTTACAAATTTTCCTGAATTTCGCTAGTTTTGCTTTTTTATAGTGCTGATACAGATTTGTCTCAATATTTCTTTTCAGCTCAATAGTATTACATTTAGAGGAGTGGTACAGTACTACTTACTGTTAGTTAAAAGTTCATTAGTTGCATTATTGTAAAATACAACATGTAAAAAACTCGCTAAAATTACTTGGCAATGCCAATGATTGATATCTTGTTTTTTTCTTCCTTGTCTCAGAGAGCATGTGTAATAGTAGAGAGTGCCTACAGAGGCATTCCAATTGATAAACAATTATGCGAGTAATAATTGGATGAATATGATAAATTAGTCTATACATCAAATTTCAGGTAACACTCGCCTAGAAATGTCTATGGTGTTCCAACTGTGGAAAAGATGGTTTTAACATGGAATGTGGCAAGTTTGGATGGTACAATTTCAACAAATGTTGGTACATGCTTCCACCAACAAACAGTGGTGACCCTACAAGCCATTGTGCAGCATGTGTTTGATGTTTTTATAAATAAAAAAAAACCATTTTCCTTCAATTAAGTGCTAGTACTCTGCACTCATAAAGTTTATTACTAAGACTGTTCTGACCCCACTATACTAACTCACTTCACAATGATGCCAAGCTAGAGTGATGTGAACTTTGAAACAACATTTCAATGTTCTTTGACAAGTTCTGCTTCTGTTTTTCCTACGGTGATCAACAAGTACAATTTTTGTGCCAAAATGGTAATATCTGGCCACATCTGTAGGACTCCCTACTGCAGTACAGTGGGGCATCATGGTTTAGGATGCTATTGTTTCAACCTCTTATTCATTTTCAGGGTTATATGACAGCTCAAAGATATGTGCTGCAGCTGGTGACACTGCTTCCTTTGAAAGATGTTCAGTGATATTTACCAGCAGGATAGTTCCAAACTACACATTTTATGCCTCAGCCAATGGGCTCTAAATATGTACAGATCATTTCCTGATTTCTCACCAATCAAACATATCTGACACATGTGTGTGTGAGATACTGCTTGTATGCCAGAAGATGAATGGTTGCAAATGTGTGACAGAGGGAATGGAGAGGCATCTCTTGAGACACTATCCATGCCCTCTCTGACTTTGAACTTGGACATATTGTTTTGTCTATCTCTATCAATGGTAATTCTATTGCCTACTGAGCTGTTATATCATTTCAAAATTGTTCTTATTGTTCATTGCTGTGTCTCTCTGTCTGCCAGGATTCTTCACTTTCTGTCCACTCCTTGGTTTTACATTTTCAAAATCACAGTGTTTCATAATATATTGTTGAATTTGGCCAAAAAAAAACCTAATGAGTTATTTATAACTAAAAGTAAAAATTAAGCTAACGTATGTGTAAAAGCTTATAATTATGGCGATCCATATATATTCATAATTTAACTATAGATATTTTTAAATTTGCATAAACAAGCTGATAATAAATATAAAAACTGTTATTTTGATGAAAGTATTAGTTATGTTTAATTCAATATTCTTTTTGTCATGGTTAATTTTTCAAAAGATTATATTATTATTTTGATAAGGTGAAATAGAATTTAGTATTTGAGTATCTTGATGTTCTGTTAAAAAAAAAAAGGCAAGAATTAAAATATACAGTGAAAGATGTATCATTAATAAATATCTGATTTTTTTAAACTTTCTTAATTGTTTTTATTTGAAAGGATCTAAATGAAAATTTTAAGATTGATGAAGTATACTAAAAAGAGTCAGAGAATTGCCTAGTTATGATGTTATGGCATTAAATATTGCTTATTATTATTTAAAATAATGTTATAGATTTCTTTTTGGTATAATGAGTAATAAAAGTGTGATTAGTGTGATTTATCCACAAGTACATTTTATTTTTCTGACAAAATTTAAGAGTTGCTTTATATACATCTAATTTAAAACATCTAAAGAAAAATAATCCACACTTTTAAGCCTTTTGGAGGGGGACTTAAAACAGGCAATTAAAGGGAGGGAGAAACGTGTGGTATTGTAATTTTATGATTAAATCTTATAGATTGGCTCAAAGCAAAATGGGTTTCCGTGTGGTCAGTCACGATCACTAGCCATGCCACCATGGACTTCTCTTTGTGCAATAGACTTTAATTCTTCACCATCTTCATCACAGATAGTCACTGATTTCCCAGTGAGGACAACCAGTGCATCACCAACAAGGATGCTGTCATATCAGGCATCACCAAATACATCAATGGGAAGTCACAGTCAAGGCATTAGTAATGCAGCTTCAGAAAGTGGATGTTCTCAGCCAAGGTATAGCATTTCCCAACCATCAACTCCTCTGATGATGCCTCACTCCGTACCACCAAACACAAATCCATTTGTGACTCCAGACAGAGTTGGTTGTTCAACTCCAGTAACCAGTGGAACTGCCTGTTCAATGTCTATGCAGACCACTTCGCAAACTCGGGTTGAAAAGGTAAGTAGTTCAGCAATATAATTATTTCATGTTAATAGTAATTTTATTTAATTTAGAATATACTATATATTTCTCTGTATAAGACAAGAACTTGTGGATCCTTTTTGAAGTCTTTCAACTCTTTCCCTGGAGGAAGGGGGTATTTAAATCCTACCGTCGTCTGGCAGGCAATTTAACAATTAAATGGCTGAAACGAATGCATTAAAATAAAAAATTCTTGTAACTGTGCAATTGTTAGTTAAGAGCTTAATTAATTATTGTTACAATTGATGTATTATTAATTAGTTATTATTAATTAATTGATTATTATTACTTACTGAATTAATTATTGTTGAAAGTAATTAATTAATTATTAAAATAAAAAATTCTTGTAACTGTGCAATTGTTAGTTAAGAGCTTAATTAATTAATTATTGTTAGTTGGAGCGAATAGGGGGGACCTGAATGTTGGCGCGCGTCAAAGCGTGAAAACAGGCCGTTGTGCCAGATAAGAGTTGAATTTGTCTCGGCGTGTTATCGCAACTATGCCAGGGAAAGAGTTAAGGGGGTTATGTATAAATTCACTACACTCAGGGAAAAACAGGTGTTGAAAACTTTTGGAGTATTTTAGGTAGAACTTTTATGTGACTTTCCCTTCTTTTAGAATAAATCATTCAAAGTCAATGTCAGAATTTGATTTGTGGAATAGTTCGTAAAATTCACATTTACTTATTAGAATGTTTGAATGCATGTGATCATCATGCAGCTGTTTTTGCCTTTAGGGCATGAAACGTAGGTTAGTGAGCACAAGCCATTTACAAATTTCTTTTCCGGCTTATTTTTCAAACAAAAAAAAAATGGGACACAGATTGTATTAAACAACAAATGAATAAAAAAATTTATTAGCTCTTCAGATAGGATTACCAGAAATAAAACTATAGTCATCAATGTTTTACTCGACAGTAATTTGATTGAGAAGAATATTTCACCTGTTTAGCAACATTTTTACCCTTATGGTGACATATTTGAAAATAGCAGGAACTTTTTTTCTATTGAGCTTATGTGTGTTTCGACCTTAGGGTAAATTTTTGAGGTAAAGCATATCATCAGCTTATGCGCAGATCCGCTTATATTAAAAAACTATAGGGTATATATACAGGAGTATGAGAATAATTTTGAATTTTATTGATGAAGTGAATTGGATTTTGAATAGAAAGGCTATTTATCAAACAAATAAGTGGGTTCTGTTCATAGACATATATTTTTACATATACTGTCAAAACTTTCTTTATCATTTATGATAGAAAATAGAACTCGGAAATGGGATTACATATAAATTGGCAAAAAATGAGCGCAGGATTTGTCAAACTTCTTTTAAAGGAGTCTGTTATCAGTGCAGGTTTATCTATTGGGGCAGAGGCCTAGAAAGGCCCTAACAAGCTGGACTTAAACCAGGTTCAAGAGCCCCTCTTTGAATCTGCCAGTGCCAAGGGGACCCATAGATCTTATGCTCCCAGGGCCTGAAATGAGTTTAAACCCGCACTGTCTGTTATAGTTCTGCTGCCTCAAAAATTAATTTGACCATAAAGGATTCATACACATCCAAACCAAAGGAATGAACTAGGGAGAAACCCTGATTTGATACCATCCTCAAACTCTCAAGTATCGTGTGGTTGCTGCCTTCTAAATGATGAACCATTCATGACTGTCTTTATGCTTACCTGCACTGACTTGGAATTGTCAACAGCCCTTCTAGCCCCCTCTGCTGCTGTGGCACTGTAATGACTGTGAGTCCCCATCTTTTTTGCCCAACCTTGAAAGATGATTGTATTTTCTTTCGTGGTTCTATACTAATTTATTGATTGATTTTTACTTGTGTCATATGTCTTTTGTGTTTTGTAACCTGGAAAAAGAATTGTGTTCATTCTCTCCACCTGCATTGGAAGTAAACTTCTGAAAATTTTTGTCTAAGATTATAGAAAAATGCACAAGGTTGTTTTTGACACCTTTGCAAAGATCAGTTTATTATAACTGAGGTAACATTGATTTTTTGTGACTTAAGAATGTGGTGTGTTATTTACCTGCCCACGGATGGTGAATATGAATTACATTTCTGAAAAGGGAGATTTAAACTAGACAAATGGAATAAATATATTTCAAAGTTGTTTTTCGTTTTTAAAGAATGTTCTGAGTAGAGCTTGATCAGAGAGATACTCCCAAATTCCAGGTGTTGAAAGGGTTATTGATTGCAATGATATCTAGTCCTCTGTGCTTGTCATCTTAAATTCAGAAACTTTTAAAAAAGAAAATACAATTAAAAGTTTTTAAAAGCTATTAAATATTTTCTTTATATGTGAATTTGAATGGCAGTTTTAAAAAATAAAGACAGACATTTGGAAGAATTTAATTAATTTAGTAGTATTTTTGAGTTTGATTGTAATATGACACAAAAGCAAATAAAAAAAATTGTGGGAAATATATTTTTATTTAATTTCTTAGAGCCTAATGTTTTGGGGTTAATAATTCATTATATGACTTTTAAAGGATGCATAAATATTTTAAGGATGTTTATACATTTTTTATGTTATATATTGATTTTTGTTAAACCTATAGGTTAAGTGGCTCATGTTTTTAATGTTATATTTTATTTAGCATTTGATTTCAGTTTTTAGATGCCAGTGTATGAATACACTTAATAAAAGTACTCTTTTTCAATTAAAAATAATATATTATAGGTCTTAGTTTAAACAATAATATATGTTGAATGTGCATATTTAAATTTTCTATTAATATAGTTTTTTTAAAGTACATTCACTGAATTAATTTTATTCATTTTTTAAAAAATAGTTTGAGAAAATACATTCTGAAAAGCCATTTCATTGTCACTGTTTAAAGTTAGTGCCATTTTTTTTTTTAAGGTAGACACCCTAATAGCACTTAGAAAGAAAAGATGCTATGTACTATTATCTATCTTTCAATAATTGTAGAGTATTTTGAGACCATTCTTTACTGGTATTTATTACTTTATAAACAAAACTAGCCGTTACCCACCCGCTTCGCTGGGTATTTCATGATGTTTTATAAATATATACTGATTATATATATATATAAATTATTAATATCTATCATTAAAAATTCGATTGTATTGAAAAATATACTTATACCTGTAAATGTCGCCTCTTGATTAAAAAAAAAGACAGAACTCATCTAAATTGTATTTTCTAAAAATCTCTAAAATTGAAGTATAGAATGATGTTTGCACTTTCGTAACACTATAATGAAGTAGATTCCCACAAAACCAGTTTTCGGTGGATTTCTACTCTGTAAAATAAACATGCAAGCCAAATCTAACCGGGGTGGGGGGGAGACAAAGTTTTTACTATCAATAAACCTCGTAATCCCATTGAGAGTCGTTTTCCAAAATAACCGTTCTTGGCGGATTTCAATTCAACAAAAGAAAAATGTGAACCAAATTTCATTATTATAGTCCTTGTAGTTCAAAAAAAGGAATTTTTTTGTCAGTACACCCCTGTAACCCCCTGTTCCCCCAGGAGTTGATTTCCGTAAAATACATTCTCTGTTGATCCGTTTTCAACCAAAGAAACGTGCTTAACAAATTTCAAGTATGTGGGTCTAACAATTCAAAAACAGGAATTTTTTTCTATAGCGCCTCTTTTCTATAGCGCAACCCTCCTTAGGGGTCGATTTTCATTTTACTCTTTGTTAGAAGAACTTTATTACATGTAAGGAACATACCTACCAATTTTCAAGGAGGTAGATCTAATAGGATCTGGAAAATATTTATCGATTACACCCCTTAATCTCCTGAAATGAAACTTGGTGGTTGATATTCACAAAACCCATTTTGTACTGATTCTATACTCTATGAAAGGAAACTGCTTACCAAATTTCAAGACTGTACATCTAATAGTGTAAAATGGGGATAATTATGTATACAGCCTCTTGAGCCCCCGCTACGCCACTTGGGGTTCTGTTTTCACAAAACCCATTTTGCAGGGGAACTGTACTCTATGAAAGGAATTTGCTTTTCAAATTTGAAGACTATGTGTCTAATGAATTAAAAATGGAAAAAATTATCTATAACGCCCCTTGAGCCCCCGCAACACCACTTAGGGGTCAATTTTCCCGAAACACATTTTGTAGCGTATCTCTGTCCTATCAGAGGAATCTGCTTACCAAATTTCAAGACTGTATGTGTAACAGTTAAAAAATTGGAATAATTATTTATGTCTCCCCTTAACCCCCTTGGGGTCAATTTTCCCAAAAAAAAAATTTGTAGCAGATATTTACTTCATGAAAGAAACATGCCTACCAATTTTCAAGCAGGTAGGTCAAGTTGTTTAAAAACGAAAATATTTTCTACTACGCCACTTAATCCCTCGCAACGCCACTTGGGGGGCTATTTTCCCCAAACCCATCTTGTAGCTGATCTCTACTTTATGAAAGGAATCTATTTATCAAATATAAAGACTGTACGTCTAATAGTTTAAAAATGGAAACAATTATCTATAACGCCCCCTAAGCCCTTGCAACGCCACTTAGGGGTCGATGTTCACCAAACTCTTTTTGTAGCGGATCTCTATGAAAGGAATCTGCTTACCCAATTTCAAGATTGTATGTCGAGTAGTTTAAAAATGGAAACAATTATTTATAACGCCCCTTGCGGTCCGAATTTCGCAAAATCTGTTCTTAGCAGATCTCTACTCTATGAAAGGAACATGCCTACCAAATTTCAAGCCTGTAGGTTATATAGTTCTGGAGATATCGTGATTAGTCAGTTAGTGAGTGAGTGAGTCGCTTTTCTCCTTTATATATATATATATAGATATCAGAAGAATTTTTATATTAATTGCCATTTGCTAGTGTCTTTTAAAATTATATTTATAAAATATCAAAGTTATTATTTTTCATAGTATTAATCAAAGTTGCTTGTTGGAAAATATTGACCATATGCAGAACATTTATTTCAATAAATAAATATTATGCATAGTTCCATTCCCACAAAATAATGTTAGTCTGTAATTTTACCAAAATAAAATACTTTCTCAGATATTTTGAATTATTTTATTAGCACAAAGAAAAAAAGGAAAAGGAGATTGTTAGTCTTATGAAACGATTAACAAAACGAAAGTCTAAGTCTCCACCTCCTTCTGATTATTCATGCGATAATCCTTCATTTGTGGATGGAACATCATCTTCACAGCAATCTTTGTCTGCGGTTCATGTAAGGTGAGTATATATATATAGTATATCTAATAAACCAAATTTATATAGTTCACTAAACTATTAATTTTATAATTTCCTTAAACATATATAGTTCTTGGATGTTAAAATTTTTGTATTAATAATATGCACTTAATTTGTACTTTTTATAAAAATGTTAATCAGATTGTGATACATTATGCATTTTTAATATCAGATAATGATATATTGTGCTTTCTAATATTAATTCTTCTTTTTTCTAAAAGATATTTTAGATAAATGTTTATAGTATGCAGGGTAATAGGCGTAATGATTACTCCCTTGTATGTGTGCTTAAAAGGATGAATTACAAATGTTATTTAACCAGCATTGACTTATGCTTATAATATTTTTTTATGGACAGATTTAGTAAATTTTTTATTTATTTGTTTTAAGATCAACATCATGCCCAAGTGAGGCATTAGGCAGCCAAGTCAACCATAAGAAAACTGGATCTCTTGATGGCTCAAATGGTGAAGTTCCAAAATCGTCATCACGACCTAAGCAGCCTGCACCTCTAGTGCGTGAAAGGTAAGCTGTTTATCAATCTTTTCGCTGTATATGGCTATTTTTTTTTAATTTCAAGCATTAAATTTGGATGATTATTTAAATTCAATTGAATTGTACTGACATTTATGAAAAAGTTATGAAATACAGATTTTCTCCATTCGTAAAAGTTAATTATTATTTGTTATCCACATTAATTTTTTCTTGTTCAGTTTCTCTGTTGCTTTAAAAACTGAACCCATTTACACCATAATATGCTTAGAATGTTTCATTTGGCTTTGACCCCCCCCCCCCCATGGCTCCTTTCATGATATTGTATCTGATTATCATTGAGATTATTTTTATAATATATACCAGCACTTAGAACTATAACTTTTTTCATTCCAGTTCAACAAAGGAATATATTGGCTCAGTTCTGAATGAATAATTCCATTTTATATTTATTTTTATTTGTACTGAAAATATAATCTATCACAAACAAAAAATGTAATTCTATCAAAATTTAGAAGATTTTATTCTTTTGCTAATTGGTACACTACATGGCATAACGGAGAACATTAGAGCCCCCCTGCAAATTAAGGCTTTGTAGGGGGAGCCCGAAACCCTTTTATGAATTGGTTAAATGGGTACTTGACATCAGTTAAGCTTTGCCTGAGTTGTGAGCTGAGAACAGCGAGCATTGGTATTGTTATTCATTATCAAAATCACGTATGACAACTAGGTTTATGATTATGTCGAGCCGACTGGGTGGCGTAGTTGGTTTGTCGCTGGCCTTCTACACCCAAGGTTGAGGGTTCAATGCCAGCCCAAGTTGGTGGATTTTCATGATGCAGAAAATCAACAGTGTCCATGTCATATGATTATGCAGCATGTAAGAAATCCCTTGAGTGTCTGTTTAGCTTGGATGCTCTTGGCAAAATTAAATTCTCAAGTACTATTTTGCATCATCAGAGCTCTGGGGCCTCCCTCTGGTGAGGAAACTCGACATCAAAATTACTTGCAGCAATTAGTATCACCTATATGGTGCTGCACTAAAAAGTGATACCAACTCCTGGGGAATGTACTAGGTCTGCAAAGGTAAATATGCCAATCTGCAGCCCCATTAGAAAAAAAATGATTATGTGTACCCTCATCGCTTGCCGCTCACATCCTGCACTTGGCCTTGCAATAATTATGTAAAAAATATGTATCTATTTCTGTAATTTATGGAAATTGCTAAACAGAAATAACCCGATATTTTTTTCAATTAAGTTTCATTCTTCGTTTCGACCAAAAAAACAGTTTTTTCCAGTTTTCGGTTGAGTTTCAGTTCAATGCCCTGATATATACTATATTAATTTATTTTGAATAAAATGGGGGGGGGGTAATTTTTTCATGCATAAGAGCTGAGAATTTTCAGACTTTTTAAAAAGAGTATAGTATAGTATGCAGACTTTTTAAAGAGATCACCTTTTATACAGATCCACTTATCTGAAGAGAAAATGTGATTTGGGGGGGGGGGCAAGATTTTTGATATTTTCTGTTAGCCATGTGCAAGTGATTTTAATCTTTTGATTATTTGGGTGTTTTGAGTCAAACTATTGCTAAATGGGAAAAAAAAAACCCTTCAAAATCATGATCTGAATCCAAATTTTGAAATTGTTCATAAGATTCACTTTCACTCATTGGCATGTCTGAATATTCTATAATCATCATGCAGTGTTTTCCTACTGGGACATAAAACATAGGTCAATGATAACATGCAGTATACTAATTTCTTTTCCTGCTCATTTTTCAAACAAAAAAAATGTGTAGGAAGTAAGACTATAGTACAGACGTGAAGGCTACCAGAAATAAAACTAACATTGTTAGCATTTGGCTTTTTATTTATAGCAACTTGATTGAAAAATATTCCACCATTTGACAACATCTTCACCTTTATGGCAAAGTATTTAAAAATTACAGTGAACTGGATATTTTTTTTTTCAATTTGACTTGTATATGTGTTTTGAATTTTGGGTAAATTTTTGAAGAAAAAATGTACTCTTGTCTTGCGCATGGATCAGATTATATTCGGAAATATATGGTTATTTTTCTTTAATACTCATGTGTGTTATTAAGAAATGGTTTTTTAACGTATAACTAATTGCAGTTACATCAATATTTTAAGACTACAACTGCTATGGTATTACATTAATTGAATAACAATTTTCTTTAATATGCATTTATTTATATGATTATATTTTGTTCCTTTTTAGATTTCGCTGCATTGTGCCTTACCCTCCAAACAGTGACTATGAACTAGAATTAAAAGTCGGTGATGTTGTGTATGTTCACAAAAAACGTGAAGACGGTTGGTATAAGGGTACATTACAAAGAACTGGAAAAACAGGCCTTTTCCCATCTAGTTTTGTTGAAGGTTTTTGATGGTGTTTCAGGTAAATATGAAATGTTAGACCACACACATCAGAAGCTCCAATTAACATTGCAAGTGATGCACATTCTACCGGAAAGGTGTGTCTTGCCTTATGTATTAGCCTGTGAAGAATGTGATGGAATTGTTGAATCTCAAGTGATTTCATTATTTACGAATTTTTACAGCTGGAATCATCCAACTTTTTGCAATAATAGGATATTTTGTGGGATTGGATATGTGTGACACAAGTGCTTCAGATTACAAAGTGTGATGCCAAATATTAAGCTATTCAAATGTCATTTTGTTATTTTTTTTGATACAATTTATTTATAATTACTTTGACCAAATTTTACTAGTAATTAGTTATGTTGTAATTCATTTTGTTTTAAAGTTTTTTAAACTATTTTTTCTGCAGCTGTTCTGAACAAAAGTATTTTGTTAGCATCAGTTTTGTTGCTATAATACATGGCCTTTATTTTCAGATTTGTACTTAACTATAATAATTCATTTTTTTCACCCATGTTTCTGTTATGCTAACTTTGTTGCGAACATAAAAATAAATCAGTTGTTTTTAATAGAATTATTTTTAAGTTATTACATTATCTTTACTTGACATGTCACCTTAATATAATTAATATACATAATACTAAAAATGCATCAATACATTTTTTTCTATTTCAAAGACATGCAATTATTTGTATGTTATAAGGGATTACAAGCCTTATATATTTGTAGTTTACTTATAGAAATTTTTAAGCTTATGTTTCTAGTGTTCTATTTTATTTTACCTCAACTTTTTTTCCTTCAATGAGCTATTTTTTTTTATTTGGATTAAAAATGTTTTATCTGGTTTTAACTATATTTAAATTCATCTAACTCTCTCTATGGTGCCTCTGTTATATGTTTATAAAATAAAAAATTTTATTATAAAAATTGAAAATTTTCATTCTATATTTATTTTTATATCAGTTTAATTTGATTTTGGGGTGACATATTTTAGTATATTAAATATGCTGGCTAAATTAATTGTAAATTTCACTTTTGTTAATTGTAATTTGGTTTATAAATTTGTTATTTAATGCATCTATATATCTTGTTATGTGTTCACCTTTTGTTCCATTTCTCTCTTATAAGTGAAGTAAAACTAGATTCAATACTGCCATTAAAATAGAAGCAGAAATTTGGTTGTGTGTAAATGTATTGTAAAAATATTAAAATTATCCTTAAATATTTATTATTACTCATTCAGCTATTCCTCCCCTTACAAAATTACTGTGTTGAAAGCATTTTTCACTATATTTCATTTGAAATATTTTCCTATGTATATTTTATAGAATGTTTTTCTTTAAATTTTCTGTATTCGCTGGCATTTTGTTTGAAAAGTTTTCTGTACTATTTTCCTGTTTTCATGTAAAATAATTTATTTGTATATTTTAAATAATATATTTAAACAAAATTGTATTTATATTGAGTGTATTTTTCTTAGCAATTGTTTTCGTTATGTATGTGTATTACATTTTCTTTTTGTATTCTATTGCAATTAATCCAAAGTACTTCTTTTATTTCTGATTTTGTACAGATATTATTTTCTATTTCTAAATTTTTAGATCTTTATTTATCATTTCAATTTTGATTTGAGCTTGGGAACTTTCATGGAATTTACTATTTAAAAAAATTTATTTTTGAATGTATGAAACAAGTATGGATTGGTTTATTTTCCCTTTCATATTTCACTTTTGGAAAAGACAAGCATTTGAAGGATAATTTAATATTTTAAAGAAATCTTTTTTCATTTGATTATTAATTTGGGGTTCCCTTACGTCCTTTTTATATCAATTTGAAGTTATATTTGAATTTAGTATGTGCTTTTTAGCTTGGATTTAATTTTAAATGTTTATAAATCTTTAAAAAAGGTGAAGTAATTATAAATATATATGCACTGTATATATTTACAGCTAATTAACGTTTAACTTTTTCAATATAGAATTATTTATCTTCATATGCTGTTTGATATTTTGTGTTTTAAAATCTATTTCAAATAGTTAAATTATTTTGTTCAAAATTCATTTATTATTGTGTTTGTATTTTATAAGTCAATTTTTTATGAAATGTCTTTTTTATTGTTTAATTTTTGCTAAGCTCTCTATATTCAAATAGCAGTTTCTTTATCTACATTGATTTTCCCCTTTCTCATGTGCTGCATGAAATTTAAAAAGCTCTTACAATAAAGAAGTTGAAATAATGTTAAAATAATGCATTAGTTTTATTAAGAAATGCATATTTCTTCTATAGAATTGAAAGCCTCCAAGTTATCCAATAATACTGTGTTTTTCCGTGCACAAAATTAATATGTAGTGAATCACAAGATATTTGTGTTCTTTCTGATTATCACAAACTCCCCTAAAAAAATTACTGAATCATTTACAGATTTACATATTAATTATTAAATATTAGTTTCAATATCCTTACAACTCATTATAGCTGTTCAGTTCATAAATAACTAAGTAGTAAGAAACTTGTCTTTGATTGTAAATTCCTATGTGCTATGAAGTCAAAAAATATTTCGGGAGGAATACGATGATTTCTTTTTCATCAGTTTGTAAACTGGCTATCAATACAACTGGAAAGAACAGTCAGACTCCCGTAACATGTGGTTTTGTAGTATGCAATTTTGCTGTGATTTCCCTAATAAGTATTCACTTGAGGTATCACTTTTGACATTGTGATATAATTCTTATTTATTTTATGAAATTCAGGTTAATTGGATGGCATAAAGACTTCCTGTGAAAAGTGGACAGTAGTTTTTTTTTTTCTTCCTATTTAATATTTACAAATCTCAGAAGGCAAAGTTCCCTTTTTTAAAATCATATGATTGACAAGATCAGCTATTCATTTTGTGCTGATCAAATTTTAAGAGTTCTAAAGATGTCTTTATAATGTAATAGTAAGGACGAGAGCAGAGGAAAGTGAACCAAAGCAGACTCTGATCACTAAGTTATTTTGAGTAACAGGGAATTCGAATCAGCGTTTGGCAAATAAAATCTACCATATAAGAGATTAGAAAAAATAAAATGCCAATGCAAAGAACAATTATCTGTGAAGAATTGGCTGATAAAAAATAAACTCAATTTTCTTAAAATGTTTTAAGTGTCTAAACAAAGGTTTTATTTTCTGTTGTGGTAAATTGAAGTTACAATTTATATCAATCTTAGATCTCAATTTATATTGATACTGTTATTCAGAGTTCATTTTCCATGGGTCCTGAGTACTACATTTAAATGGGGCTCAAATTGTATATTGAAAACTGGAGGGTGGAGTATGTGGATATTCAGAAAGGCCCAATAATTGTTTAAAATAAATGTTACAATTTTTTTAGTGTTTTCAGAAAAAAAAAATTCTATTTAAAAAATTTTGGGGGAAAATTTATATTTGAGTAGAATTAGTTTTGTGTAAATTGTTCTTCTGTAAAATTTATGTGAAAACTTTACATTGTGTTATGATTATTATTACTTTTTTTATAAAGCTTTTAGAAAGATATTCAAAAAGCTGTGTGTTTAGATAGTGAAAAATGTATCTTGAATGACTTGGTTATGTATTTGAAATAAATTTGAATTTTCAAGGGGGTTAAAAAGATGTGCAATAGTAATGATAATGCATATTCAGATTTTAATTTTTAAATGTTTCTGCATTGTTTGATTATGAATGATTGTTGTATATATTATAAGAATTTCTTAGATATTATTATAAATGTGATGTAAGAGGTAGAAAATTACTTCACAGTTAGTCTAATCTTTTTTTACATTGAGTTTTGTAAAATTTACAATTTGTGTTTTAAATTATATATATGTCAAATTATGCAGAAGATTTGTATTTAATAATTGATATTGATTTGTAAAACATACAATTGTTTCTGTTGTGAGTTTGATAGTGATATTATATTATGTTCTAAAAAATTGTTTCCGAATATATGATTATTCTTTACTTTTGAGTTTATTTCCAAAACTTAAATTTTGCTTACTAATATTAAAGTTTTAGATACTTTTTGCATAAAATTACTTATTTAACACCAACTGATTAAGTTAGAAAACAGTGTTTTGATTTCTTATCAAGTGTGCTTCAGTAATGTATTAACAATCTATAGCAAATTTCTATCCCCTAATATAAACAAGGTTATGTGTCCTCAAAATGCAATAAAAATTAAGTTAATATTCAAGTCTTGCAAAATTCTTTCAATTATTAAATTTTTTTTATTCCTTAAAAAATAATTTTTATTACAAAGGTTTAAAGAAGATTAATTCCATATTGAGGGTTTTTTTAAATTATTTAAATCATAACTGTATGTAATGGTTAAAAAACTGCTATGTGCTACAATGTTTAATTTTTTTTAAAAATATGATACAATGGTTTTTTTCTCTCTTGTTTTCATATTATAAATTATAATGCTTACATTTTGCTTCTTTCTATATTGCTTTCTGTTTCAACATTAGAATATTTTAGTGTAACTGTATCAGAACTTAGAGTGTCATTCACAATTTGTGTGTGCTGTTCATGTTTTAATAAGAGAGTTCTTGGTGCTTAAATGCATTGTACATTCCAATTTCACTGAGAAAGTAAGGAGACATGACTTTAAAAAATCACGTTTCAGAAATAACCCCTGTGGGGTTCTAAATGTATATAGTTCAAGTTTATTTATATTTAAAGACATTTCTAGTAGAATTTAGTCACTGACTGTTTTTTACTGTCTGTTTATATTTGATTGTTGTATTGACCGAAAGCAGGTGTATTTCAAAACCCAACCCCCGTACACATATGTGCTTTTAACTGTATGTAGCCTTTTAAGAATGTACTTAGCTAGCGATGCACTGGTTTGTGATAGAGTTTACAGAAATGAAACTAGAGAATGGTATTAAACTCAGAATAAAGTTTGGGAAAATTAAAGATTGATCTTTAATAATTTATGTGTGTTCATTTACTTTATGGAGTTTATCCATTGAACTCTTTTAACATCTTATCCCCACCTTTTAAATTTCCATGCCATAATCTGTTCGAAAAGTTTTAATAGCCATTATTTATCATTTTATTTCATTTATTTTGTTTCTCTCCAAAAACTTAACTCTTAATTCATTGCATTTAATTATACAGTTTTCGTTTATCATGATTGTTACAACAAATGTATCAAGTAGTGAGAGGATTTGCATTTTTTTAAGTAATTTTTTTTCTTTATATTTCACCTGTCAAAATATAACCAATTGCAATATCATATCATATTTGGCTGATATGACTAATTTATTTAAAATATGAATTATACTAAGCTGGATTTCAGAGCAATAAACCTATTAACATTGATGTATTAAAAATTATATTCAGGAGCTAAAAAAAAACTCAAATTTCATTGATCGGTGCATCGCAGGCAAATAAATAACTTTCTTTCAGTCTTCTCTGTGGGTGAACTTTTTTATCTCATAAAAGAAGCCTTAAAGAAAAACACATTGTTATAGAAACAAATTGTCATTTTAGTGTACCATTACTGTAAAATAAACAGCTTCAGCGAGTAAAATTGTTTTGTCTTTTTGTATGGTTTCTGTTTTTATAAATACATGTTTTAATTGAAATACTTTATTGGAAATCTGTGTCAAAATAGCACAATTTCAAATGTATATTTAGATACATATTATTCGTGTTAATTTTTTAAAACTTTGCATTTTTATATGTATATGGAATTCTAAATTTAAGTGTAGCGTGTGTGTTTTCCACTCGAGTGTGTTCAGTGGTGAACTTTATTTGGAGGGAAAAAATTCGAATAATAGCTCATTACTTAAGTTGCAAACTCTCAAATTTTTCTTCTGGTTTTAGTACTGTGATCAAAAAGAATCCGCAATGCTTTCTTTGAAATGCATATGTAGTAAATATCATCTGCAAAAACTGTTATGAACGTGTTAATCATTTTCAGAAAATTTATTTCATTTTATCGTCTGAATATAAAATTAGTTTGAATGACAAAAGCATTTCTTCATCGTTGATTTTTTAAAAATGTTGAGCATAATTGAGCAAAAATTATATATGAATTTTTTTTTCAGTGGAATTTCTGCTACAAACATTTTTGAAACACTGCAAAAAATATTTTACAAACGACTTATAATCAAACACAATATTTCATTGATGCTCAGAAGTAATTCTGATTGTTTTCTTTAATTGTCACACATTATAAGTATCTAACGATTGGCTAGACCCAGGGGTCGGCAACCTATGACTCCACCACTCTGCAAAATTATAAGTTAAATCGCTCTGTCTCTCCTCACGCTTGGCTCATTTTTATTTTAAGGCTATATCTCACTTTCAATTCTCTGCCATAAAACTATTCTACTGAATCGTCTTCCGTGTAGTTTGTGTGCTTTTTGTAAAAGTAAATACCCTCTGTTTAAATGTGACTCATTATCAAAACGATTGTTAAAAACTTGTAAAATGAAGTATCACTCATTGCTGCATAAAGAATAAAAAAAAGTAACATCCTTTTCCCACCAAATGCTTGGGTGCCGGCCGTGTAAAAGCCTTATCACACATTCATTTTTGGAGCTACTGCTCCGCCCAATTTTTTGAAGCAGCTGAGGGTGAAGGGTTGCCGTACACAAAACGACATGCTCTAATGTCATCAACGCTCTACCTCCCACATTAAAAAAATTACTGCTGTGCGCTCACTAATTTTTTGAAAACCTTTTTGCAAAATGGAGGTTTTTAGGATTGTATTGGTATTGAATTTTTTCAACTTTGTAAGGGTCACAAAGTGCTATCCATCATTTCGTTCCGTTTTAATTCGTATATTTCTAATACTGCACTTGACGAAGACGAGGCTGCCATCTTGTTTTCGCGCAGGAGACGAAGAACCCTATTGGCTGAAATTTGGAGCAATTTTAATTTCGAACGACTTTTTCAGTTCACTAGCAAGAAGTTGTTCGAAGCCGTTTGTTTGGCAACTGAGTAAAAATTGTACGAAATCGTGGTTGAAAGAAAGATAGCTCCAAATACATGTAAGTGTGGTAAGGCTCTTAGAGAAAAAACAAATATATTGGGAATGAATCAAAATTCTGCTTAGCAAACGTTTTGGAGCTTAAATATAATAAACAAAAATAGTTATTCTCTCTATCAACATGCATAATTTGGATTGAAAATAAAATCTATAAAAAAGCCTAATCGTGGAATAATTAGGACCGAGAATTGAAACATTTTCCCGAATTGAACGATAAGGAAAGGTTATGAGAAAAAACTGGTGTTTCTGGTAGAAATAACTAAACATCTTAATAAACTAAACTTAGAATTGCAAGGTAAAGATCAAACAGTGCTGGGACTTTTTGAATACTGGTAAGGTTTTGCTATACAAAATTAAGTATATTTTCCCGTGATATATATACACTCATATCCATAAATTAAAGATAATTCAGAATCACATAGAAATTCAACTCTAAAATAAAATTTCACCTGTAGAATTATCACACACATCTTGAAGAAGAATATGCAAATTACAGAAAACCACCAGATGGCGCGGATAGTACGTCAAAATGACGAGAGTGTAAGAGAGGGGTATATAAGGAATGGTGGCAAAGAAGTAAAATTGTTCACAAGCGCTTTAAAAGCCTTTCAGTGCAATAACTGCATAGTTATGGCACAAAGGAAGCATTTGGATGATTTTTTACGTGGTAGAATTATCGGACGACTGGAATGTGGACGTACACAGCTAGAAGTATCCGAGGAACTTGGAATCGCCCAGAGTGTCATCTCCAGGCTTTGGCAAAGATTCCAAGATGATGGTAATGTGAGTAGATGTTACAGCACAGGTCGCCCCGAGTTACAACGCCGAATGAGGACCGGTATTTGGCAGTTATTGCCAAAAGAAACAGACGGAGCACAGCATCAGACCTATCTCTTCAGCTACTGGTACGACAGTTTCAAGGTAGACCATGTACAGACGCTTAGGGCACATTGGTCTATATGCTCGTAGGCCTATCAGATGTGCTCCTATTACCGCAACTCACTGTCGCCTGCGATTAACCTGGAGTAAAGAGCATGCATTGTGGACACCGCAACAGTGGTCTTGTGTGATGTTTTCCGACGAGTCCAGGTTTAGTTTGCAGTCTGATTCTCGCCGGACTTTCAGATGGAGAGCGCCAGGTACCCGTTACCACCAAGAGAACACCATTGAACGATACCGTTATGGTGGTGCTGAATGGCTCGTTTGGGGCGGAATTATTCTTGGTTCCAGAACTGACCTGCATGTTCAGAGTGTAACGATGACAGGCCACATCTATCGGGATGTCATTCTGGAACAACATGTACGTTTGTTTCGGGGCGCCATGGGTGCTGAATTTCTGTTTATGTATGACAACGCCCGTCCTCACCGTGCAAACATTGTAGACGAAGGCCTTCAATCGGAGGATACCACCCGTATGGATTGGCCAGCATACTCACCGGACTTGAATCCAATAAAGCATGTGTGGGATATTCTGACGAATTGCAGCCCGTGAACCCCTTCCGACCTGTATACTGGAACTTCGGAGGGCATTGCTTGATGGAGTGGTGTAATATTCTCCAAGATCAAATTGATAATTTGATACTCAGCATGCGTAGGCGTTGTAAGGCCTGTATTGCATCGTCCGGGAGACATACTCCGTATTAACCATCATACTAACCATGTTATACTGTTTCTTGTAAATAGGTTCTTTTTTTGAAATTTGCTCCAGGGAGTAAAAATCGCAATTTTTATTAATTATGTCAAACATATAGCATCTTTTTTGCTCTTTACCTTTTGTTTAAAAATAAGTCAAATTTGTTAAACACATTCTAAAATTACTGAAACGGCTTTTGCCAAACCACGTACCTTTCCTTACATCATGCGGGTTCTTTCCCCCCCCCCTTTCGAACGGCATCTTCATAATTGTAACTATTTTTAAAAGCTTTTATTTAACTTACAATGTATGTATGTAATTTGTTCGGGTGGAATCTTGCAACTCAATTTTGAAGCTGATATCTTTCTCCCATTGAGCTGAAATTTTGTATACACGTTTAGTTTGGATGACAATGCATGTTTTGACCATTTATATTCCAATATTGCAATTAATTAAAAACCTTAAACTAGTTTTGGGCGCCAACTTGGATATATCTGCATTGTGTGTTGTAATAATTTTATTGTTACAACAATGACAAAAGTTGGCGTCGAAAATCGATTTTCAGCCAAACTGGAATTTCATAACGTTGCGCTATTGACTGTATTAATTAACTTTGTCTAAAAAATAATTACATTTCCACAACGTAAAAATAATCTAATTTCTACAACATATGCAATTTTTTTTACAAATTTCAATCTATTTTCTTGGATTTAAATTCAAAACAAAAAAAGTAGAGCTATTTTTCAAGTAGATTGGTACATTGTATACCTTTCTCAACGCTGCCAAGTTAAACTGAGATGGAGTATTATAGAAATTCTAACTTTAACCCCTTAACTGGTTTGCCCGTACACCTTACGGGCTACTGAAAGTTAGCCACAACCGGTTTGCCCGTGCGCTGTACAGGCACCGAAATTTTTTATTTCTATATTTTATTTGCACAGACATTTTTATTCCTATAATATGGTTATTAGTATAGTGTGTCTTTAGGAGATGCAGAGAGATAGCTTGTCCATGGTACTGAACTACTCTTCATTCAGAATTTTGGTAGTGGTGAAGGTGAGAATTATTCACTGAAGGCAAGAATATATATTCTTGAAAATATTGGAAAAAGAACAGGGATTTACAAGGCAATGTACAATGTGTTGCCTAAGAAAAAGGAAAATGGATAGATAATCAAAAGAAGTCGATATTATCTCTATCCCCATTGGAATATGACTTTGTGTTACACTATTCTTCATATTGTGTGTGCATATAAATATGCACACACACACATGAAATCCTATCAATCGTATGAAAAAGAGGTATGAACATGAAATTTTTTGGTAAGTGGAAGAAAACATATTTTAAGTTATATGTGAAATATTCTTCATAGTACGCAGAATGTACTTATTAAAAGCAAACATTTAAGGGTTTTTGTGTTCAAAAATTATAAAATAAAAAAATGAGTAAAATTTTAAACCGGAGATTAAAATAAAAATCTTCCATTTTCGTGCGTTCTGTTAATTATTATGCTTAGTTACATGCAGTTAAAAAATGGGATTTTTTTGGGAAAATTTTGGTCAAAAAAATTGACCGCTTAAGAGGTTAATCTATGAAGCTCAGACAAAAAATAATTATAGAATCGGAAAGATCATTTAATTCGTCCCGATACGGTATAATGTTTTTTACAAAATAATAATATTTTTATTTCTTACGACTTTTTTAAATAAGTCAAAATCGATGCGTTTTTTTGAAAATAATGTCTAAATCGACGCGCATAATTTTTTTTTTGTTTAAATGAATCGACATTCCGTACTAAAACAGTTCATGATTTGCTCTTTTAGAATCAGTCATTTAAAAAATAAAATGTCGAGAATTTTTTTTTACGATTTTTCAAAAAATACTCAACATTTTAATATTTAATAACTTTGTCATTTATGAAGAAAATCTCATAAAACTTTTTTTCGTGTGTAGGATAATATTACCCAAGATCTGTACGAAGATTGAAAGAATTGCTTAAAATTTACGGATTTAAGAAAAACTTGTGTTTTTCGTCTAGTACCCTTTTTGCGAGAATTCATTTAGCTCGACTGTTCGAAAATAACCGGCTAACACCTAGCAACAACGATGCGTTGAATGAGATGAACAGACTAAGAAACCTGTCCAGTGATAACTAAAAAGTAAAAAATAAATTAAAAGAAAAAAACTTTTTTAAGAACAAGCTTTTATTTAAACGCGCTAAAAAGAATAAAATAAATTTTCTTTAAAATTTTTTTACTATCAACTTATAACGTCATTACACAATTTATATGATATAAAAGCTTGTCGCGAGATTTACCTCTGCAGATAAACAAGTAAATTAAATAACTTGATCTGATTGATTTCAATTTCTTAAAATTTTCAAACTAAGTAAATAAGAGTGCTTTAATCTTGCGACAAGCTTTTATATCACATAAATTGTGTAATGACGTTATAAGTTGATAGTAAAAAAATTTTAAAGAAAAATTTATTTTATTCTTTTTAGCGCGTTTAAATAAAAGCTTGTTCTTAAAAAAGTTTTTTTCTTTTAATTTATTTCTGAAAGTTCCCTCCAATAACTACCACTTTTTTTACAAAAAATTGGGGAAAAAAATTAAATAAATAAACCTTGCTTTCGTCTCGAAAACAATAACCGGTAATCGCACGTAGGGGAGACCGGGGCAAGATGACCAATGTCTTAATATTTTTCCGTATTCCACTAGGTAGCAGCATCAAATGAACACTACTGGTTCTCCTTTTGGCCTTTCGTTAAACAATAGTATAGACACGCTGAAGTCGCCCTTTTTGTGTTAGTTGTGAAGCTTTGATTGTTTTTTGCTGCCACGATATAACTTTTATACACGTGTAAATAAGCTGCTACAGATACAGGTAAGATAAAACGTTTCTCTTTAATATTTATGAGTAACTTGGTTTAAATGCTACCTATTATCATGAATAAATGTCAATTAATTGCCTTCCTTCATGGTAATGAGAACGAATGATTTTAGACAGTCTGGGAATATGAGGAATTTGTTAAACTAACTATTATCGTCCATTCTATTAAATCATGTGAACACTTGTTTGTCTGTGTGTATGTCCTCGCTACCTTGCGCTTCCATCTCTTCTGGGGCTAAGGGGTGCATCGGATCGGGAAAGGTTTCGTTCAAAAGGGGGTGAACTGAGAAAGACATTTTTGCCATCCGCTAAGCCCCCCCTCCCTAAAGAGGAAAGAATGTAACAATAATTTGTTGCTTTAGAGCAGGGGTGGCCAACCCGCGGCACGCGTGCCACATTGTGGCACGCGGGAGCCGTAATTGTGGCACGCGAAGACTTATTGAAAAATTACAAAAATTTTATGAAAATATTACTGAATTAATTGAATTACAATAGAAAATTATAAAGAGAATATGTAAAAAAACAGAAATTTTCAGCGTGAGATTTTAAAGGCTCTAAACAAGATTTTTTCTTTTCTTCACTATAGCGCCAAAAATGAGATCATGCTCCAAAACTTACAATTCCGCAGCATTGTAACGTTCCGAGAAAAGTGTTGAGTAATGTAAGACTAAAAACAAATAAATTCTCCCTTGCTCAGACGTTCGAATCTGCCCAAAAATTCACCCTCTCTCAGAGGCGGTTAATTTTTAACACCTCGGATTTCCATTCGAATTTCAGCTTTTCCTTGCAGTGCTGAAGTTTAGTGTTTATAGCTATTGACTGTCAGCGTGATGTCAGATAAAAAGGTTTTATCAAAGGTGTTGGCTATTTACGATTTCTGTAATGTCAAGAAGTAATTCTGCAATATATTAGGAGAGCAGTTGTTGATACGGTAGATGTAATTCTATCTGCACAAAGTAGTCGCTTTATAAAGCAGAGGGAGTGTGAACTTGCATCCATGACTAATCAGAATGCTGGATTCGGAGCCTAGAAAATTTGTAGCGCAACATCGGCAAACTGTTTCTAGCTGTCAGACTTAGTTGATTTTGAACTCTGTTTAGCAAGCCGTTAAGCTTTTTTCCTTTTTTAAAACTGTTTTTAGATTTTAGCGTTGAGCGTAGTTTAAAATTTTTGTTATTTTCAATATGTTTATGAGTAAACATTCGACATTGAAAAGAAATTATGAAGAGGATATTGCAGCACGGGATTGACATGGGCCAGGATGTTGGAACGCAAATTGTCTCTGGATTTCAAAACTACAAATATTTTTCATTAACTTTGGATGAAAGTTGTGATATCACTGACAATGTGCAGTTAAGCATCTTTGTGCATTGCACGAACAATAATTTTGATACTGTGGAAGAACTTCCTGATTGGCGCCAACTAGTTTTAACTACAAGTGAAGACATTTTTAAGGAACTTAAAAATGTAATTGAAGTTAGCAAAGTAGAATGGACAAAATTAGTCAGTGTTTGCACAGATGTGGCGCCTTGTATAATTGGCCGAATAAAAAGTTTTGTTGCATTGCTTGAAAATTATTTGGGAAGAAAAGTTTTCAAGTATCATTGTAATAATCATCAAAAAGCTCTTTGAGCCAAGGATTTAAACTTGTCTTTCGTTGTTGACCCCGTGGTGCGCTGCGCCAACAGAATTGGAATTCATGCTTTGAATCGACAAATATTTTATTCGCTTTTCCCCTAAGAAACGGAAGAAAATGGCAAGTTACTCCTTCATTGTAGTGTGTGCTGGCTTTCCAATGGAAGTTTACTTGTGAGATTTTGGAGTTTGAGGGAATGTGTGTTTTAGAATATCTGGAAGAAAACGTTGAACTTCCCAGTGAATGCTCGCGCTCCTCAGGAGTGAAAATTGGCTGAGGAATTCAGCTTTTCTTACCGATATAATGGAACATTTAAACAATTTAAATTTAAGATTACAGGGGGAAAAAATTGTATTTTTCCTACCCTAGTTGGTCATATATCTTCTTTTGTGCACAAGCTTTTGCTTTTTGTGTCTGGATTTTGGAGAGAAAAAAATTAAAGCATTTCCCATTCACATGCAGGAATTATCTACCAAAGTTAGTAATGTTCCGAACTATGATAGATTTAAAAATTTACTATCCATTTTGCAGGATTCTTTCAGTGCCAGGTTTGAGTATTTTAAAGATGATAAAAAATACTGAACTTTTCACTAATCCTTTTCAATTTCTCTTCAAGACATTAACTGTTACCCACCTCAGGTACAAATTGAAATTGTTGACCTACAACGCCATATTAGTCTGAAAAGCAAATATAAGGAAACTATTTTAACCACAAATGATGCGGATTGCATCGAATTTTGGAAATTTGTGCCACCAAGCAATTTTCCAAATTTACATGATTTAGCTGTCAGATATTGTTGTAGGGTTTGGATCAACATATGTTTGTGAAGATATGTTTTCTGTTATTAACGTAATAAAATCAAAATATCACTCAAAATTAACTAATATGCACCTAAAACACCTAATTTCGATAGCATCTTCACGAATTAATCTAAATATAGATGGATTTAGTAAAAAAAACTGCAAATTCAAAAGCCACATTAAGAAAATACTAACTGCTTGATAATCATTTAAAATTAAATGTTTTAAATTACTTATTTTTATTTTGTACCTAAGCTAACTGATTGATCCTGTAAAAATTTATCAACAATAAAATATAAGTTCCTACTTTTTTTTATTTGTTATACTATTTTTTTTTTTTTTTTTTTTTACATTTTCATTATATAGAACTTGCATTTAAAAATACGTTTTTGGTGTAAATAACCCATAATAAGCCTATAAGTAACATTTTTCACTTTTGTATATTTTTTAGTTTGGTAGAAAAGTTGAAAGTGGCACGCGTAATTTTTTTTATCAGATTGTGGCACGCTTCTTAAAAAGGTTGGCCACCCCTGCTTTAGAGCTATTGGCTTTTACCTGCCACCTTTTCTGATTTTTTGTGAGAAAACGAATGCTTCCTGAACTTGTAGAAAGAGCCCCACCAGGAACTGTAGGCAACTGTAGTGATAACGGCTGGAACAATGAGGGCGCCTTTTTCTCTTTTTGGAAGCACTTTTTTCTTCATGTGAAACCAAGCAAAGAACCTCCGGCTCATTTGATTTTTGACAATCACAAAACTCATATAACTTTGCAGGCTATCTTATATTGCAGAGCGAAAAACATCATTATGGTTGGGTTGCCAACGCACAGATCACATCGTCTCCAGCCCTTTGTGGTGTTATTTTTCGGCCAGTTAAAAACGCACTATAGCCAAGCATGTGACAACTTTATGGTCACTCATCCAGAACAAACTATCACAGACAAAACTAATGGTGAGGTTTTGAGCATCACTTACTACAGTTACAGTTGGAAATGCCGTTGAAAGGGTTTAAAAAATATGGGATCGAGCCTCATAATCCTCTTGTGTTTAGCGAATATGACTATGCTGCGGTATAACCACTAACCATGCTGCTGTTTGCGATGATACTGAGAATAATAGTGCTAATTCTCAGACCCCTGTAATATAAAACCAATATATAAACCCTCCAGAAAAATTCAGAGCTTTTGGCAAATGCTGATTCCGATGCACCAAAAAAGCCTGTTAGTGTTCTTTATTTTGAAACCTTTGTTTAAACAAAATAATGTGAGGAAAAAAAAGAAGCAAAAAACTGAACTCTAGCATTCTTACAAGCAAACCCATCAAAGAAATGTTAGAACAAAGAGAAAAGAAGAAGGAAGAACAGGAAGTTTTTTTAAAAAAGAGAGAGAAAAGAAGCTCTTGAAGCTAAAAAGGGAGTAAAAAAAACTCAAACTGTTCCTGTAGGCCTGAGTCTATAAAATCCAGGCCAAACATTCCAGTTGTATCAACTTCAAAGGACGTTGTTATAAGATGTCCTGCTTGTGAAGAGGAAACCTCCAACAGAAGAATGGATCCAGTATTGTAAATGCCAAGAGTATTGGCATGAGGAATGTTCCAATTATAAAAATGTCGTTTTTATTTGTGACTATTGTTAAGTACACAACTAAACAACTTCAACATTACGTTACAATGCATTACGCTTAGTTTGATACTTTGTAAGATATAAAAACACAGTTATCATTTGTTCAGCCATGTAACACATTCAAAAGATAAAATATGTTCAACCTTTTTCAGTGTCGCCATCTTGCCCCAGTATTGGGGCAAGATGACGATTTGTTAAGGTTATGGAAAAATAAAATAATCCTTAACTTTTTTTATTGGAAAAATTAAATGGTAATGTATTTTGATACTACAAATGACTATTCTAACAGTTCATGTAAAATTGATTTTACTACCCTTAAAAATAAATTTACAAACAACAAAAAACTGTTAAAGGTCCCGTGGACAGAAATCTTAACTCTAAAGCGATGAAAGCGCTCTCTTCTGGGACGGGGGAATGGGCGTTTCTAAAGGAAAGGCCAAGTACTCATGAGAACTATTCTTAATGATTGAAGGTAAATAGTTCCTCCATAAAAGATAAATTATACGCCTTTTTTTTCTTAATTTTTTATATTTTCTTGACTTTGAAATAAACATTTTTTTCATGCTATTATTTTTCCAAATTGGCATTTACTTTATCCCATTTTCTGATGATTATGTTCTGACAGCTGTCATGATGAAAGAAAATGACGTCACAGAATCATACCAGCCTCTCCTACAACAGTTGAGATAGGAATTCTAAGTGCAATCGGAGCTCCAGACAGGAAACCCTCCCCCCTCTCTTTCGCCTTCTATTTTTGTTCTTGGAGGGTCCAGTTTACAACCAGCTGTAAGACTATTGAAATGACAACTGATCCCTCTTTTACTGCCCACCCCATGGTCACGACATTCTAGTTATACAAAGAAACTGCTTTTTTTACGTTGTTACGTTTCTGTCTGAGGAACATCAGTTTTTCATTTGTTATAGATCTACAATGATAATTAAATATCTTCACTGAGTACGAAATAAGGAATATTCCGAATTTTGTACAGTAATTAATTTTATACAAATATAAGTTTTAGATAAGGCAGAAACCTTTATATATATATACTAGCTGTTACCCGCCCGCTTCGCTGGGTATTTCATGATGTTTTATAAATTTTTACTGCTTATATATATGTATAAATTATTGATATCTAAGTCCTAGCATTAAGAATTCGATTGAATTGAAAAATATATTTATACCTGTAACTGTCACCTGTTGATAAAAAAAAAGGGGCAGAACTCATCTAATTTATATTTTCTAAAAATCTCTAAAATTGAAGCATAGAATGATGTTTGCTCTTTCGTAACTCAAAAACCAAGTGGATTCCCGCAAAACCAATTTTCGGTGGATCTCTACTCCGTAAATTGTACATGCAAGCCAAATTTCAAGTCTAAATCTAACAGAAAAAAGCAAAAGTTTTACTATAAATATCCCCGTAATCCCGTTGAGAGCCGTTTTCCAAAATTACTGCTCTTAGCGGATTTCAATTCAACAAAAGAAAAATGCAAACCAAATTTCATTATTATAGTCCTTGTAGCTCGAAAAAAGTAATTTTTTTTGTCAATATGTCCCAGCAACCCCTCAGAACTTGATTTGCTTAAAATTTATTCTTAGTGGTTCCCTATTCAACAAAAGAAACATGCTTAACAAATTTCAAGTATATGGGTCTAACAATTAAAAACAGGAATTTTTTTCTGTAACTCGTCTTGACCCCTCGCAAACATCTTTAGGGGTCAATTTTCATTTTACTCTTTGTTAGAGGAACTCTATTTCATGAAAGGAACATGCCTACCAATTTTCAAGCAGGATGATCAAGTAGTTTAAAAATGGAAATATTTATCGATTACGCCTCTTAATCTCCCGAAATTAAACTTGGTAGTTGATATTCGCGAAACCCATTTTGTAGCGGTTCTCTACTTTACGAAAGGATTCTGCTATCAAATTTCAAGACTGTACGTCTAACAGTTTAAAAATGAGGATAGTTGTCTATAACGCCACTTGAGCCCCCGCAACGCCACTTCTGGGTCTGTTTTCACAAAACCCATTTTGTAGGGGAAGTGCACTCTATGAAAGGAATCTGCTTAGCAAAATTTGAAGACTGTGCGTCCAATTAATTAAAAATGCAAAAAAATTATCAATAACGCCCCTTGAACACCCCCAACACCACCTAGGGGTCGATTTTCACAAAACACATTTTGCAGTGTATTTCTATCCTATGAGAGGAATCTGCTAACCAAATTTCAAGACTGTGAGTCTAATAGTTTAAAAAAAGAAATATTTATTTATATCTGCCCTTAACCGCCGCAACACCCCTTGGGGGTCCATTTTCTCCAAACCCGTTTTGTAGCGGATATTTACTCCATGAAAGAAACATTCCTACCAATTTTCAAGCAGGTAGGTCAAATAGTTTAAAAACGAAAATATTTATCTCTTACGCCACTTATTCCCCTGCAACGCCACTTAGAGGTCTGTTTTCACAAAACCTTCTTATAGCTGATCTCTACTCTATGAAAGAAATCTCTTTATCAAATATAAAGACTGTGCGTCTAATAGTTTAAAAATGGAAATAATTATCTATAACGCCCCTTAAGTCCCCTCAACGCCACTTGGGGGCAATTTTCACGAAACCCATTTTTAGCGTATCTCTACCCTATGAGAGGAATCTGCTTACTAAGTTTCAAGACTGTACGTCTAATAACTTAAAAATAGGAATTTATAACGCCCCTTAAACCCCCCACCCCCGCAACAACCCTTGGGGGTCAATTTTCCCAAAACCCATTTGTAGCGGATATTTACTCCAGGAAAGAAACTTACCTACCAATTTTCAAGCAGGTAGGTGAAGTAGTTTAAAAACGGATATATTTATCTATTACGCCCCTTAATCCCCCGCAACGCCACTTAGAAGTCTGTTTTCACAAAACCCGTTTTGTAACTGATCATTATTCTACGAAAGGAATCTATATATATCAAATTTAAAGACAGTGCGTCAAATAGTTTAAAAATGGAAATAATTATCTATAACGCCCCCTAAGCCCCTGCAACGACACTTGGGGGTCGATTTTCAGCAAACTCATTTTGTAGCGGATTTCTACTCTCTGAAAGGAATCCGCTTACCCAATTTCAAGATTGTACATCAAGTAGTTTAAACATGGAAACAATTATTATTAAAGCCCTTAACCCCCCGTAACGCCCCTTGCGTTTCGAATTTCGGAAAATCCTTTCTTAGCTGATGTCTACTCTATCAAAGGAACATGTCTACCAAATTTCAAGTCTGTAGGTTGAATAGTTCCAGAGATTTCGTGATTAGTCAGTCAGTGAGTCGCTTTTCTCCTTTATATATATATATATAAACAGTATATATTTATAAAACATCATGAAATACCCAGCTAAGCGAGTGGGTAACGGCTAGTCTTTATATTTTCGATATTTATTTTGCCAATTTTTACTTAAAAATACATCAATTTTAAATAAACCAATTTTTAAATTTTTTTTAGTTTAAAAATGGTTATAACCGTCTGATACTGAATCTATATTTAAAAATTACACACAAACTATCAATGTTCCCTCTAAATACTGAGCTGGGATTATTTGTACATTTCCTGGTCAATGGTATCAATTTTTGGGCTTCACGACAAAGACCTGTAAACATGTTTAGTACTTCTTTTTTCTAATCCATAATTTACTATGAAGATCTTACAGAAGCAATGTGTTGAAAATTATACATCATTAAATGCTTAAAATACTCATTTACAAGGGAATAAGTTATTTTAAAAACTGGTAATGTTGTGTCAAGTGAGTCTGATGACTTTTGGTTGCTGCGTCTAGTGAGTTTGACGGCTATTTGTTTGCTGTCTGATGACTTTTGTTGTGGGTCTGATGACTTTTTGGTACTATTCTTAAGGGTAGATGGCACCACGGCAGCTTCGCGAATGTTGCGTTTTTCTTAGTTCAGTGTCAAGGTCATCAATGTGGTGGACAGACTAGATACCTTCTGAAATGTAAGCACGTAACATACCACTAGACAAAAATGATCACCTCTTGTCCGGAGGTTGTAACTGGCTTTTGTAGATACTACCGCTACAATAGTCGATAAAAGAACTAGTTTTAGTTGTTACGTATTATCGCAACCCATTGGCGACATAAACTGAAATGAAGCACTTGATTGCCAATTTAGCACATACGACACATTCGAAATTGGGGTTACCAGCTTGGCGATTTATCTTGAACGTTGGCGATTGTTCCAATAATATGTAAGTACACTTGTCTTTATTATATTAAATTTTATTTTATTATATATAATAAAAATTATAAATAATATTTTTTATTATTTAAGAATTTAGTTAACACCAAATTCGCATTTTAATATTCGAACTTGCCATATCAACGAACGGTTATACTTAGAATGGCGGCCAGCAGAAAATTATGAAACGAAGCACATGGTTGCCAATTCAACGCTTACAAAAACGTTCGAAATCGGTGAATTATTGTGGCGGTTGTGGAGTAATTCCATTGCGAGATGACATTAGTAGGGGAGATAAGCCAACAGAGCCCCGAACGAAGAAGCGAAGAGAAACAGAGGAGACACGAAGTGAAGTAAGCGGTCGGGAGAGGAACCAGCATTTCGTCTCCAAGTACGGTGCTAAATTAAACAACTCCGATAGCTAGGATGTCACGCGACCAGCCTAAAGTTAAAGTCTTGTAAATTTCCAAGCAAAACTGAAGATCTGGATAAATAACCTGAGAGATGCGAAAGACGTTTTGTTGATGTTGTATTTCCTAACATGTAAAAAATTGGCATGATTGTAATACACTCATGTCCATAAATTAAGGATAATTCAGAATCACACAGAAATTGAACTCTAAAATAAAAATTTCACCTGTAGAATTATGACACACATCTTGAAGAAGAATATGCAAATTGCAGGAATCCACCAGATGGCGCGGATAGTACGACACAATGACGAGAGTGTAAGAGAGGGGTATATAAGGAATGGTGGCAAAGTAAAATTGTTCACAAGCGCTTTAAAAGCCTTTCAGTGCAATAACCGCATAGTTATGGCACAAAGGAAGCATTTGGATGATTTTTTACGTGGTAGAATTATCAGACGACTGGAATGTGGAAGTACCTAGCTGGAAGTATCCGAGGAACTTGGAATCGCCCAGAGTGTCATCTCCAGGCTTTGGCAACGATTCCAAGATGATGGTAATGTGAGTAGATGTTACAGCACAGGTCACCCCCGAGTTACAACGCCGAATGAGGACCGGTATTTGGCAGTTACTGCCAAAAGAAACAGACGGAGCACAGCATCAGACCTGTCTCGTCAGCTACCGGTACGATAGTTTCAAGGCAGACCGTGTACAGACGCTTAGGGCATTGCTTATCAGTAGCTGTCAGATGTTTTCCTTACCCCTCACTGTCGCTCGATTACCTAGTAGAGATCATTGTAACGAACAGTGGTCTTTGTGTGTTTTTATTTTTTTTTTTCGGTTCATTGACGTTTCGTTTTTTTTTTTTTTTTTTTTTTTTTTTTTTTTTTTTTTTTTTTTTTTTTTTTTTTTTTTTTTTTTTTTTTTTTTTTTTTTTTTTTTTTTTTTTTTTTTTTTTTTTTTTTTTTTTTTTTTTTTTTTTTTTTTTTTTTTTTTTTTTTTTTTTTTTTTTTTTTTTTTTTTTTTTTTTTTTTTTTTTTTTTTTTTATAGTTTTCTATTTTTCTTAAGAAGCTGTTATCTATGTTGTTACCACCAAGAGAACCCCATTGAACGACACCGTTACGGTGGTGCAGGATGGCTCGTTTGGGGAGGAATTATTCTTGGTTACAGAACTGACCTGCATGTTCAGAGTGTAACGATGACAGGTCACATCTATCGGGATGTCATTCTGGAACAACATGTACGTTTGTTTCGGGGCGCCATAGGTGCTGAATTTCTGTTTATGGATGACAACGCCCGTCCTCACCGTGCAAACATTGTAGACGAATGCCTTCAATCGGAGGATATCACCCGTATGGATTGGCCAGCATACTCACCGGACTTGAATTCAATAGAGCATGTGTGGGATATGCTTGGCCGACGAATTGCAGCCCGTCAACCCCCTCCCACCTGTCTACCCGAACTTCGGAGGGCATTGCTTGATGAGTGGTGTAATATTCCCCAAGATCAGATTGATAATTGGATACTCAGCATGCGTAGGCGTTGTAAGGCCTGTATTGCATCGTCTGGGAGACATACTCCGTATTAACCATCATACTAACCATGCTATACTGTTTTTGTAAATAGGTTCTTTTTTGAAATTTGCTCCAGGGAGTAACAATCGCAATTTTTATTAATTATGTCAAACATATAGCATCTTGTTTGCTCTTTACCTTTTGTTTAATAAATAGACTTTACAAATAAGTCAAATTTGTTTTGCTTCTGTCTCTTTCTTTGCCTGAACTTCATTATCCTTAATTTATGGACATGAGTGTAGTATGTAAATACCTAATTAATTAATACGCCATCATAATTTATTAAAACTGCCATGTTGTTTGATTGTTCCAACGTTTTACTTTGCAAAGTAGATATGCTCACAAAAAGAATATTTCAAGAAAAATAACAACCAAATATTCCAATGAGATTTTAATCTATATATATCCAACATATACATACCAACAAAGACTAGAATACATCGATATTGACAGAAAAAATACAACAGTAAAATAACACATTTTGCCACATTTATATATACATATGCAGTTTGTACAGTTTATTCGATTTCGTAAGTTCATGTACCTGATTTTTTCCCCCTCCTATCATGTGCATAAATCCAACATTTACAGAAGTAAAAACATCAAGATTGCAATAGTTAATGTAACGATTCCATGTAAAGGAGTGAAAAAATGTTTTATCATAGAAACATTTGAATAAATTCTTATTTTAAATATTTTATATCTCTTTAATCATAAAATATTAATATACTAAGAGATATGAGTTTTATGATAGATAAAATAGTTAAGGTTTAAGCCTGTCAGACAAAAAAAATGCAATTCTTTCTTTCCAGTTTTCATGACAATATATCTTTCTCTCTCCTCAAAAGTAAATTAGATAATAAATATTAGCTTATCCTTATGAAATTTTTGAAAACAAGTATTCCAAAGAGGAAGTAATATTTTTAATTTTAAAAATCTCAATCTGTTCTTGACAATTTTAAAGCATCTCATTTTTATCAATGATAATAAATCACTAAAACTTTACAAAATTTTATTCCCGTAATTTGTAATAACATGAACTTTGCTTTAATAAAATCAAAAAATTTGTTTTCTTATGTTTATAATGCACACAAAAGTATCTGACAAGCGCTTCCTACCTTATTCTATTTTAATCTATACTAATATCATATGTAGAAGTTCATTTACAATTCTAATTTCTCTAATACTGAAAACTGTACCTGACCAATTTGAATACTGTATAAAAATTCAACAATATTGATTTCCACTAAAAAGTTTTATTCAGGAATGTATTATAAAAATTTATATTTATGAGAAAAAGAACTTTTTCTACATCAATATTTTTACAAATGATGCACATTTCCCAGAAGAGATATTTAATTATAAATAGTAAGAGATCTAAAATATCATGTCTAACATGAATAGTTTTTAATAAATATTTTATTCACAGGCATAGAAAAAAAATATATGAAACTATTACTTAAAATTATGTTTGTGAATTACTTTTTCATTTGCTGTGCAGTAACTTTAAATTAGCCAAATTTTCAGAATTTTCTAAATTGAATTTCACATATTTTATAACTATTAAATTTTAAAAAAAACATTTAAAATTTATATTAAATAAAAATTTGTACTTAATCTAAAACTTAAAAGCAGAAATTATTTTTTTTTTCAAAAATATATTTGGTCACTGCTTTATGTATTTTAATTTATAATAAAAAAAATGGTATATGTGCTATTAATTAGTTAATGTATTTCACTTTTTTTTTTTTTGCTAAATAATTTTGCATATGCTTAGTTTGATTCAATTTCTCCATTTTTCTTTGTGGTGAAATTTATTTTTTCTCTATTTAATAAAAATAATATTTGTAAATGCAAAACTATTAATGCATGTAATAATAATTATATGAATTGAAAAGAAAGTTGGATTGACGAATGTATTAAGATGAAAATGTGAAAATTTTACCAATCTTTGCCAAAAAATGAAAACATTCAATTAATTATATAATATTAATATAAATCTGATTAATTTAAATATAAATTTGACAAAAACATTCCAAACATTATGGGTGAAATCTTTTTCAAAAATATAAAATAGCTAGAATAAAGTTTAACTTACTCAAATTACATGAAAAGGCAATTCAAATTTACTGCATGACATAATAGTTGAAAGGTTCATTACCACAAGTTATACAAACTTGCCCTCTTCATAATTTTTATCAACCACCAAAAGAAAATTACCAAGAAAACCAAAAGAGTATAAGACTAAAAAAAATCCAAGTTTAAATAAATACTATATTCTTTTGACTAAATAAATACTTATAAATAAAACCTCACAAAACAAAGAAAAATAATCAGTGCATTAAAACACAAAAATGAATTACAAAAAGGAAAATTAATGTAACTAATTCTAAAAAAAAACAGCCAATTGAGTACTTACATTATAAGATTGTCTGAAAACAATTTTAAAAATTAACATCATGATTTATTTATCAATCAGTAATTCCTTCGATATGCTCATACTAACTTTTGTAATGATTATTGTTTAAGCTTTACACGAAATGACCTAAATGTATTATTTAATCATTATATTTTAAATTAAAATTAATAATATCTACCCTTTAACTAAACTCAGTGGTGTGACAGCTCATGTGGGTCATGGCCTACTGTGCCCATCTCAATTTTCATGACCTTGGGCACTGAGGTGCAGATGTTCCAATTAGCATGACGTGAAACCCCCACTGTTTAGTTCCCAAGCAAGCTTGGTACTCATTTTATCACCCCACTGAAGAGATGAAAAGCTGAAAAATCTACCCTTATTGATTTATAATATCTAATCTACAAACTAGGTTTCAAATAATTCTAAGCTGAAACTTTTCAAATCTCTCTTATAATGGTAACAATATGTTACAAATTGTGTATGATTAACTTTATCATATTTGAAAAAAAATAATCATTTTGTTTGATTATTCATCTAAAATTAAAAGTGTTAGTAACATTTAATTAATCTTTAAACAAATAATAATATTAGCTCTTTATATAAGTTTGAAAACTGCATATTTGGCACTTATTATTTCACTCATTTTTTCTTCATAGTTACAAGCAATATTTGATTCTTATATTCAAAGTTATTTTTTAAATTTACATTTTCACTGTTCTGTCCTTAATTATTAATAAATTTAGTCATTTATTTAACATCAAAATATAAGACATCCACTTTCCATGACATTTACTCAGGAAATTGATATGATCCTCTCTGAATAAAATTTCATATCCAATGATGTTTCAATACCACTGGAAGCCCCAATTCATTTGAAAGCTGGCCTAACACACAAATGAATAAATATAGTTCAAAAGCTCTATTTCTGCTAAAAATATTATTTGAGTATACAGCAAACAGTGTTATTATGAATTTTTATAATTTTACTTTGAATGTATTGCTTCATGGTACTTCAAAATATGAAATTTATTTCAATATAACAATTTGAATGGTTATCCTTTTTCTTGAAATAACATCAAAGAGTTTGATAACATTAAAGACTTTGATTTTTAAATATCTTAAAATAGTGCCCTTAATATTGATTTTACCACACAATTGAGACAAAATATTGATTTAAATTTATACAGAGATAAGAAAATTGACATGTTAAATTTGAATATACATATACACACACATATATATAGTATATATAATTAATCTTCAGCTTTAAGGTTTTAAATTATTTTTTAAATTCAATTTATTTATGAATAAGGGTAACAAATTCTAATATTTCATTAAATGAAAATTATATTTATCTAAAAGTTAGATGAAAATATAATTATCTTAATAAATTAAATAATAGCACAAAACAGAATAAATATTGATTAAATTTATTTTGCATTAAAGTAAGAATTTGAAAGGATGGTATGTGAATAATTATAAATGAACAATTTTAAAAATTGCGTAAAATTGTACAACCTTGATAAATGATTGATAATGTGCTATTCAAAATTTTATAGAATTTATTTTTATATCAGATATTCTAGGATTAAAACACATTTTAAAGTAATGAGTATAAAGTATAAAAATAATTAATATGATGAGCTAGGGTGATCAAAATACATTGGTAAAAACTATACAAAAGTATATTTTTAAAATTAAATATGATAATATGAATATATATGTTAGCTATAAATTACTAGAAGTACATTCTAAATATTTTAGTATTGATGTAGAATTTTTGATATAAATGAATATCAATTGAATTTTAATAAAAATTAACCAAATTTTTTGTTAACTTAATCATACATTTTTCTTTGTTTTAACTAGACCCTACAATTGATACAATGCATTATGCAATGCTTCACCTACTGTTTACAAAAAATTAAATCTGAAAATTTTATTGAAGATGCAATGAAAATAGATAAAAAGATATATAAGTAACATCAAAAATAGAGATTTAATGAGACAGACTTTGTTATTGATAAATATTTGTAATTGATTATGCATTTCTTTGCATTTAAACTCAGAAAAATAAAAGTAATTACCCTTCCAATTTTTAAGTCTGTTTTAAACTTTGTTAAAATAAATACCAGATTTATTTGAATCTAAGTCACACTATTTTCCCAATGTTAATACTACCGAAACAAGATTAGAGCTTAGAACTGAAGGCGGAAAAATTTGTTGGATGGGAGAAATTGAACACAATACAGACCATTGGAACATTATAGGTTTATTTATATATTTAAAAGTTTTCAATACTGGTAAAATAAATTATTCAATTATTATTAGTTCTAATTTTTAAATGTTTTAAATTTCATAAATATCAGATATCAATAAGCTTTTTTGCTTTTTTTTTTAAATTTATTCACAAAAAATTGATGAGAATTTAGGGTGGGGCTTAGATTCAAATAAATACAGTAAAAAACTTATGCACATTAAAATTATTCAAAAGTCATTACACATATTTTATCAAAAATTTTAAATGCTTTCATGTATTAGGATATATACAAAACATTGAACAAAAGAAATTTGATTAGCAGTGTATCAAAATTTCAATTTTGAAAAAACAGTACTTTTAACATTTGATATGTGTATACATATTTTAAAACCATTTTATGATGAAAGGGATGAAAAACTATTCACACCTATAAATACAGTCAAAAGTTAAAGACACATACATATATTACAATATTTTTTTTAAAAAAATGTCCTCTACCAAACAAATACATAAATGGACTTAGAATAACAAGTTCACATGCACAAAAAATAATAAATTAAAACAAAAATCCCTTAACCTAAATACTTAAAAAGTTGAAAAACAATCATTAAGCTTTTAAAAATTGTTTTTTTTTTTTCAGTCAGTTTTTATTTTCCTTGGAAAGCATAGATTCAAACATTCGATTTTCAAAAGTATTTATTTGAATGCTTAAGAGCGAATTGCTTAATTAATTACTTCATTCATAATAAAAGTGTAAATTATAATAAAAAACAAATTTATATTTTTTAAAGCTTTCAAAAGGATATGTCTACAATATGATTATATTAATTCATAATTAGTAAACAGGATAAAAAAATGAATTTATAAATAAAGCAACTATCAGTTTTGCACAGTAAAACTAATTGAATTCATATAGTGCATTAAAACATTTACTTATAGGAAGAATATGCCACCACAAGATTTAATAAAGTTTAGAATCTTATTCATTCTATAAATAAAGATTTATACATTCCATTAGGCAAAAATAAAATAAATATATTTAAACTCATATTGTTAATACTATATATTAACACTAAGCTTAAGGTAAACGTGAACATTTTCTATTGTTAACTTGCATAATTTATGCTATATTACAAATAATAAGACTAATAAATAAAGAAGATTTTTTAAATCTCTCTTTTTTTTAAAAAAAAAAATTACTGTATAGCTCATTAAAGGGACTAAATCTGATTTTCACTGAAAATTTTGATTGCCTTAAACAATATTGTAATGTACATAATCGCCACCTATAACGAATTTAACAGTGATTGAAACTTAATCAGAATAATTCTTATAAGAAGGACGCATTCCCATGTATTCATTTCCAGGTTTCAGCATGATATTCTTTTTCTCAATAGAATTACTGCTTAAATGTTGGCAACAATGATTATTATCAGTGCTGTGAGCTGCACTGATAATGGCAATAGAAGTACTATCAACAACAGATAATGCAATTCCAAGTTGTGCTGCATAATATGTAACCATGATAAGCATTTGGGCATATGGTATGGGTGAGAGAAACATATTCACTCCAATTAAGAAATCAGATACAGCAAACAAAATACCACCTCCACATGAGCATAATTTAGTCCATGTCCATAAATCTCCAAATAGTTGAACACGTGCAACAGCTCTCCACACCATGAACATTAACAGAAATATATAAATGGGAATCAAAATAATGAAAGGTCCTAGAAAAAGAAAAACATTATAAGTTATGAACACTTATATGTTTTGAATAATGATTTTTTTTAAATATATTATATTCAATAATATATAAACATAACCGAAATGAATTCCATTTTTAATGTATTAGAATTCTCTAAGAAAGGTTCATTACTGCATATTTCAAATTAATAACATTTTTTTTTGCACCATAAGCAAAGAAAAAAGAAATTTGTAGATTTTTTATTGCAATACTATTATTACTATTACATATACCAGGGGCAGGCAGTTGTTTTGGCTTGAGGTTCACATTGTGGAAGTGGAGGATACCGAAGGTTGGCACACCTTATTAAAATAATTGCATTCATAAACTAACTTTGTATCTCAGAAAAAGATATAAATTGCACCATAAAAATCAATAAATGTAAGTTTAATAAAATAGTGGTTACTATATTTAATTTAGTCCTATCTATAGTTATTTTAATTTAGTCCTATCCTACCTTTAGTTATTATATTTAATTTAATTATATCTATAAGCTACACAAGCACATTTAGTTTTAGAATTACTTTAAAGAGTGAGTGAGTGATTTTGGGGTTTATTGGCGCAAGAGCCGATTTCGGCTATACTGCGCCAAACATTTGTTTTAATATCTGTGGTCTAGACGGGAAGAGAAAGAAAGAATTAATTGAATGACAAGAAAGAGGGTCGAAAATAGAGAAGGATCACTAGGGTACCCCGGGTTCGTGAAGCCCATGTTTACCAAAGACAGTAAACCCCGTGGGAAAAGGAAAAGATCACTAGGGCACCTCGGGATTGAGACACCCATACTCACCTAAAGAAGGTGAGCCCCCTGAGGGGTCACTTTAAAGAGACAAATGTACACTATCCCATTTTGCTACAATTTTTTTCGAAATCTGGAATCGCATTGCCCGTAGAATTTCTCATCCCAGACTGCAAGTTTTTGTCAACTTACATCTACATTTACTCTTGTTGATCTTCATGCCTGAAAAACTTTGCTCATAAATATAAGTTGACCCAAATATAAAGAATGTTTTCTGCCTATCTTGTTTTCTGACTATTTTGGTGGGCCGCTCTTTGCCCACTCCCCATCAGTGGCATAATGGAGAACATTTGGGCCCCCAAGTTGAATTTTACAAAGGGAAGGTACTTGTGTGTGTGTGGCAGCAGTCAGGTTTTGCCCCCCCCCCTTCCGTAATGCAGGGGTTGCAGAGGTGTATGTTATGCCACTGCTCCCCATATATACAATAATATATAGTAGATTTCCCAGTACTAAAGCTAGTTTTATATCTTGATAAATCTTAAAAGAATTTTTTGGTTACCTAAATAAAATTGTTTATAAAAATAAACTATTCCAAGATTTGTAAATAAATTCTTAATGAAACATATTAAGTCTGTATCCAATTTTAGTATCCATCATTTTCACAAAGACAATATTTTTTTCTACTCCAAATCCCATACACATTGGTTTTAATATTTTTAATCAGTCCTCAAAGCAATACTGTTTTATATTTAGAACAGTTACAAGGACACAGTCAACTACTTGTTAAATTGAATCATATGCATATACTTAGAATTCAAATATAATTTTAAAAAATTTCAATATTTATTGTTTACACACAAACTAAACAATATCAATTCTGAAATTAAAGGTCAAGATTGAAAAAATATAAGAAAAAAATATAATATGAAAATAAATTAAAAAATAAAAGTCAAGATTGATAAAAAAATAATAAATAAAAGATATAAAAAATATATCATGGAAAAAAATATAATATTGAAAAATGGGTGTGAATATTTTTTAAAAATCATATAATACAGAATTGATTATTTTTTTATTTGAAATTTAAAATCAATTTCAGTTCAACTTACATTCTACAAGTATGCATAAATGCAGACTGAATGAGTTTAAAATTCTAAGTTAGGAGAATAAAATTTTAAGTAAAATAATATGTAAATTATTTTATAGGAAAGAAATTAAACCTAAAGACTAAGTATGTTTAAATATATAAAAAAATCACATTTATAGGCATATATATTTATCTTATAATCATTTATAAAAAGAAAAAAATATCAATACAAATGTATTTTAGTTTTTCTTTGTATTGTAACATATTTCAGATTTCTTCTCTTATAGTGTAGAGAAAATTTAAAGAACTGGCATTGATAAGTTCAATTTTTTTACTGCACTTAAAAGCAAGGTATTGCAGTGGCTGCTTAAATTTTTCTCAAAAGTCATTAAAAGACTATTGCAGTATTTGTACCTGTCAAAAGCAGTGGCGTAATGTACATTGTGGGGAGGGGGGCAGGTGTTCTAGAGAGCCCAAAGCCTGACTGATACCATGCACGTATTTAGGCTACGGTCCCAAAACCTGATTTTGCAGGGGAGGCCCTAGTATTCTTAGTTATGCCACTGGTCAAAAGCTAATATTCCTTTCATTTTAATGAATACTTTTAAATGTTTATAATAATTACAGAATATAACCCTTTTTTTTTAGTCTTTCCTGTTTTGGAGAGAGGACCATTGGTGACTGTTAATTTATTTTCCATACTAAACTAAAAATATAAAATAATGTCATAATCTCAATTCCAGATTCAATTCTTTAATTACTATTTTATTGAGGAGGCATGGAATTTTTAACTGTTTCCAACTTTGAAGGGGACAAAAAGTTAGGTTTTTTAACAATCTATTGACAATTTTTTTTTCCATTTTGATGTGTTTTTCCTAAAATGGAAAAGTACCAGTTTTTCTACAAATTAGTTTTTCTTGTCAATGTAAAAAAAATAGAAAAATTAAAACTTTTTTAATAAAACAAAAATAGTGTTAATAGTGTAAATATTCATTAATTATAAAATTAACATATTTTTAATATGTATTATTATTATATGAAATGCTATAATATTTTATAAAAAATTACACTCACCTTCAAGTCCTTGAAGCAAAACAAGATAGCCCAATGAACCAGTTATTGCACATACTGCCCCTGCTACAGGATTCAAAGGTTTCATACCAAAAGCTGATATATACAGCAAATGAGCAACACCAAATAGGAGCATTCCCCACATAAAACAGCAGGGCCAAATGAGTAAGATGTCACCCATGCATGAAAATAATAATCCCAGAAGAATTCGCCGAGCATAGGCGTGTTTCTCACCTAAACTCATACCATGATACAAGACAAAGCCACACAAGCATAGCACTGGTAGTGATTTGATGAGGCAGGCAAACCAACATGGAGATGGTGTAGCCAAGACGAAGAAAATTGCCACGGTCTTGAAGAATGGTACTAATTTTGGACCAACACATTTGAGCTACAGCAAAAAAAATTTTTTTAATATAATAAGATAGTTTTTAAGATATGCTACATAGCAAAGAATTTTATTTTTATCCATTTACAAATTATTTTTTAGTTTAGTTTATTTCAATACATATTTCAATAAAATCAAAAATTTTAAAAATACAATGGTTTTATAAAATAATTTTCTTTTTCTAAAAAAATTTCCAAAAATTATATAGGAATAATTTAATTTATATTTCATAAATTTTCAAATTCATAAAAAAAATTATTGTTCAAAGGTTAAATAGAATTACTTACTGAACATTCACCCCCCCCCTTGAAATTAATGTATAAAACCAGAATTTATTACTACAATTAATTATATATTTATGTTTGAATCTCATACATATATAGTGTGCATAAACAGAGGAAGAACATTCAAACTAATAATAACTTTATGTAAAAGAACAAAAATTCTTTAAAATAATAATAATCATATTCTATAATCATTCATAATTTCCATAATTATCAATTTTTATCACTGTTATACTTTGAAGGAAATTAAAATAAGTTATCAAGTATTCGAATATAAAATAACACATCCAGGAAATATGTATAAGTAAATTATTGAAAAGCTAGATTACTAAAAATTATTAAAAATATTTGTTGTTTATAAAGAAACAGGAACAAACATAAGAATGCAAATTATTGATTCTACTTTTTATAATAGTCTTTATTCCCACATATTTCTGAATATTTTATTATATCAAGATGTAAACATTTTATAAAAAAATGTACACTCATAATTTTATCACCTTTTATTCCATTCTATTCAAAGCAAAAATTAATAACAAAACAATATATAAAATACAATTTTTTTTTAATGTCATTTAAAATTACAAACAGACATGAATAATTCTGAGAGATAAAACATAAATAAATGAGGGAGATAAAATACTGTCTAAAATTCAAATAATTTTTTAAAGAAAGATTTTAAAAAAAAAAATTTATAAAAATCAGGTAACTAATTAAATTTATATTTAACATTTGCAATGTTAAATCCCACAACGGTCTTAAGAAAATAATACTTTTAATGAATACAGAAAAAAATGCATTTCAGAAAGTAATTATGGAAATAAATCCTAAATAACAGCTTATGCACCTTACAGTTAAAATTTTAAGGAATTACTCTAAAATCTGCAAATATTTTGGAAAAAAAGTATTCAATGCAAAGCATAATAAAAAATAAAAATAAAAATTTATGCTTCTCTTTTTCTCAAAAGGAATTTTAAAAGATATAAAAAATTAACAGCTATCTAATTTTGAAACCAATACTTATTTTAACTGAATTACCATTTAAAATTTTTTTTTTCAATATTCTCATCAAATATTGATATAATATTTTGTAATCAAATAAAACTTTTAACATATTAATAAAAATCAACTGTCATTTATGCAAGACCTTTTGAAAAATAATTACTTTACATTTAAATATTTTTAATTATTTTATCTCCAAATTTTAAGAAAAATTACAAAAGTTACAAAATATCTCGACTAAAATATTTTTAAGTTAAAATATTAAAGAATAATTAAAAATACCACACACATTGATAAATTTTTTACATCCCTAAGAAACTACAATTTTTTGCTCAATTACATTTAAAAAAAACATACAATAAATTGTAAAAAAATTGTATTTAATAATCTTTAAACATGTTCCATAACTGAATATTGCAATATTTCAAAAATACGAACCACGACTTTCGGACTTGTCCAGTAAGCAGAAAATTCTTCCATATTGTCAGTCAACATTGTCAAGCACAACACAAAGAACGAAGCAAAACAAAACAATTACGACGCGGCTTTCATAATTAAATAAATTTAAGAATCTTTGGAATTAGCTTCAATTATAAAAAGCTACAATATGCATATACTAAAAATCGAAAATTGCGCTCGCTTTATCTGCGTCTGTTAATGTTGATCTCAACGTAGTTTTCAAGCATTTGTTTACCCCGGAGAGCTCTGCTCGGAATAAAAACGGAACAAAATGCGCTGTACAAAAATATCAAAACAAAACATAGCTGCTCAAACAAAACCGCAGGTTACAGTTAAGTCAAGTGCGCAAGGAGCATTTTTCTGATTGGTAGAAATTGTTCTTCTTCCTTCTTCTGCAAGAATCATTGTTTATATTCAAATATACATCATCATAATATTAAAATATATTGCAATTAAAAAAATTGACAGGCATAGTTCTTTGATGTAGAGAGTGAAATTTATCTCTTCTTTTTTTTTCTCTTTTTGAAGCCAACGGGATTTATATGCTTTAAAAAAAAGCAAAATTAGCACTATTTAAATTTTTAAACCATTGTTTATCATTTAATTTTTTAATTATTCTTAAACTACTAGCTGGTTCTAGCTTTGATAAAAATTCAAAACAAATAACAATTTGCCTCGAGAGATGGGGATTCATAATTATAACTTTGCAATGTTTCATTCCAACCGGGATAGAAAATCTTTTCTTTCAAAGATCAATGTTGTAGATATCCGATTAAATAATTTATAAAACCTCTTATTATGTTCTTTAGTAATTAGATACTTTATTCGCTGCATATATAACTCACAAAGTGAGTGAGGAATAGATTTTGATCTGATTAAAAAATATAAAATTAGATTCTAGTTAGGAACTTATAGATTTTTTTGTTGCTTCGATTTGATTTTGTTTGTGGCAAATTCTGTGTTTTATGACCAGTCATTTAAAAAAATCTCAAAATAGCGATGATAGCCAAGTAAACTTGTTATCAAATATATAACTGGAACTGACGATATCTTTTAAATTCAGTAATAAGCAAACTTTTTAAAGAACGGGTTGAAAATTTTTTTTAAAAAATTAATAAATAAAAATTTTGGCAGGCTTTTATAATTTATTATTGAAAGTACAATAAAGACTCAAAAATTAATATACTTTGGAAATTTTTTAATGTTGGTCCTATTAATTAAGTTCTAAAAATTATTAATTGTTGCTATTAATAAAGTTTTTTTTAATTTTCCGAAATTTAAATTTTAAAGAAATAAATGTATTTTAATAATTGTATGTATATTTATGTAGATGAGTTCCATTCTTTTCTCGTGTAGAATTTTTTGAATTAACTTCTAAAAAATTTGTAAAATTTTACTTTTTATGTGCAAAAATTGTTCAAATTTCTATTGAAATTTTCCCACATTCAAAAAATAGAACTTGCTCTTAAATTATTAGTTTTTTAATATTGAAATTCAATTTTTTTATTATTGTTTCAAAATCTGTAGCGGAAGAGACAAAGCCACTAAAAGGGCTGAATCTGGCCAGAGGGTTGTACTTTGCGGTCATTGTCATCATCAATATGCGTGTTCAAGTCTCGTTTCCCACCCAACGTGCTTAATCATATCTAGTTGTATGTATTTATTAGAAAAGCATTTGTGTAATACAGTCGACTCACGCTAATTCAAACTTTCGATAATACGAACCTCTCGTTAATTCGAAGTATATGCTCAGCCCTTAGAATAATTCTTGATATTTCGAACTAAAACAATACTTTTTGGTATACTCAATGTTTCGAAGTGAAATCTGTGACTAACCAGAATACAACACGCAATAATTCAAATTGATCTAATAAAACTTTCGAAAATTCAAACACACTATCATGTAGAGCCCTGCAGCAAACATGCTGGAGCTTACATGTTTTGTGTTGTATTGTCTCTGCTTGTCTCACCTGTAACGTAGTTCCTTTGATGACCATCGGAGTTGATTCCGATAAATCTGACAGAAGCTAAAGTGTCACTAAACAAACTGCGCAACTTTTTCCTTCAAAACCATGTCGATGCGGACGTTTTTCAAGCTTCATTTAATCTAAAAAAAAATCTATTGTCAAATTTAGATTGAATGCAAATAAATAAATAAATGAATAAATAACAGATTTTTTCCGTCAAAAAAATTATTTACAGTATGTATTCTTTAAATATTTGTTTTTAATACATAAATGTATTCTTTTCTTACAGAACTTTTAACTTCTATTTAATATTTATACTGTATAATATGTAGCTTTTAAAAATACTTTAAAATGATTTTATACATTGTACAATTGTTGTTTTATAACATAGTTTCAAATTTAAATGTGTTAGAAAAAAATTTCTCTACGTGTATTTTGGGAGTTTTTTCCTACCCTCTTGATAATTCGAACTCTTGATAATATGCGAAGTTTTTCATTGGTCCCTTCAACTTTGAGCTATTTTGAGTCGACTGTACTTCAATAAAATAAAAAATAAACGTTATAGAGTTCAAAAACGAAAAAAATATTCATCCTTTTTACATAAAATATAGGTTCACTGGATAATAAATCCTACACACACTTTAGGTTTAGATAGGAATAACGAAATATTAATGGATTCGCCTCGCAATTTTGCTAATTTCCTAATATAATGTCTACAATCCTCTCAAATGGTTGAATAAAAAGAATTAAGTCGGGCTGTTTCTGGAAACTATTGAACGTTTCGTAGTCAGAGAGTGCTTTCCACAGCTTCAACAATGTCTGAAAGGAGCTCAGAAATTTAATTTTTCATACTGAATAAAAGTATTTAATTAGCATGAAGATCTAAGAGAATTATATGAAATGAAGTCAGTCACTCAAACATCCAAAGATACAGGTTAAAGACCGGTGGGCTAGGTACTCTGTTTATTCCACTAACGATATATGAAATGAAGAATAAATGGCTTACAAGCGCGTGTTGTATGTATCACCAAAAAAATGAATATTATATTGTTGCAAGGGACGTCTTAAGGCATGGGTCAACTGGGCCCGGGCCCAGGGCCTCGACCACAAAGGGGGCTTAGTCTCGCTTTCTATCAAGCCTTAATAAGATCACGATTTGAATAGTTTCCACTGTGAAATGTAATAACTTGCTGTATTCTTCGGAAAAAAAAGGGAATTGCGGATGATTTGTCAACTGGTTACTTGTGATTACCGTCGTCCACGCACAAGTCAAGTCCTACCACCATACACCATCATTACTCATACAGTCAAAGGTCGAGACGGTTTGCACCTTTATACAGTAATGCACTTTTATTTGTTTCGGATTATTGTTTGTACGAGTATTTCACAACGTATGCTATGTACTCTCTACTTTTAAGGGTCATAGGTGGGGCCTACATTTGTGTAAGGCCCGAGGCCTACTTTTGCGAAGGGGCCCAAGGCCTCAAGAAGTCTTAAGACGTCCCTGATTGTTGCCACTAAAGAAAAATTACGTAAGAAAAAGAGAAATACTGTGCAGTTTTTTTTTTTTTTTTAATTTCTAGTTTGGAATTTTTTTTTATCGTTTTTTACTTATATTTGTTTTACTTTCAATGGAAACATAAGTACTAATTCGCTCTAATTTTGTTCTACATTATTTGTTTATTTCCACTCGCCAATCAATAATTACTCTATAGAAAAAGAAGCCCCCTGGTTTTGTTGTTTTTAGATTTGTTTAGACATTTTAAGAAAAATATGCTAAAATTAAGAATAGAAAAAAAATTATTATTACTAAAATGGAAAAAAATGGGAAAAAATTTACAAAAAAAAAAAAGGACTTAATTTGTACTAAAAGTTTATGGACAGATTTTCAGTTTTTCAATTCTGATGTGCTGATATGTTATTCATTCTTGAAATAACCTTCAGGATAAGATATATTTTAATTTTTACAAAATCTAGAGCACTTTATCTTTGTTATTATATGAAATTGCTTAAAAAAACAGTGATTATATTCACATAAGGGGCTGTAAATTTTGTAATAAAACAGTGATTGATAAATCTGAAGGTTAAAACACTTCTACTATTATACAGAACATACACAACAAATTTTATATAGTTAATTATTTTCAAAACTTTTTTAGCAATCGCTGTTCCCATTGAGCATTTTCAAAAAACACATTCGAGTAAAACGCGTTTTAAAGTATGACATCTTGCTTAAAGTAATGACATCGGCTTTTACTAAAACATTTGTAGTTTTTGTTCTAGTGAACGGAAAATAATTAACTTGGTATTTTTATAAAGCTAATAAGATGGCCTATAAAATAAAATCCTAAAAAAAATTTTCAATCTTTGGCAAAATTCACAATTTTAAGGGGTAGTCGGATACCCTAAAAAAAGCACTCATAACAGAATAATAAAGCACTGGATCCTTGCATTATTAAAGAATTCAGTTTTGCCCATTCTAAGTTTTATTATGGAAGCCTCTATAAAGCACTAAATATTTTATAAGAATTCCTTTTGTTAAATATTAAAATCACTTAAAAAGAAAAGTGGTTATGCATGAAGTTTAAGGAATCACATTTTTTGTGCCACATAATAAAAATTAATTATTAAAAGAAATTTTTAAAAATCTTTCTCATTGTGGCCTGTTTTCTTGAAAATAGTATAAATTCATTGATTTTAGGAAGTAATATACAGATATGCACTGATCCTCTCTGGTAGAAGTAGATAAATTAGTTAGGTAGATAAATTTTATTCAGTCTATTTTTCTTATTCAGTAATATAGAAATAACTGCCTACATAGATTCTATTTAATTAGAACGTATATTGGATATTAAGTTCTCAAAAACACAATATAAATAAGACATCATAATTGGGTTCCAAGCTTCTATTTGTTTGCCAATTATTTATTTTCTTTTTCACTTATTTCTGCAGCTGTAAGATAAAATTTAATATGATAGTTAATTATTTTTCTTATTTTGGGAGAATCTTAAAATGAATAATAAGCGTATTCCTTTTTCTCACAACTGCTAAATTAGACAAACAGCGTAAGCGGATATTATTAATGTGACCAATGTGATATTTTGGAAGACAGTCCTTTTAGAGGTTGCGTGGCAGGAGCGGACGTGACAGGAGCGGACACATAACATTTCGTGGCTTTAGCGGACACTTTAAAATTCAAATTCATCGTGGTTTCAGCGGACACATCCCCCCCCCATCTTAAAACAGATTCGATTATTGAATTACAAGAATAAATACATTTTTGCCAATCAAATTTAATTTGAATTAAATTTTTAAGATATTAAGTGCGAATACACTTTAAAAACATAGCGCAATGTAATAAAAATAAAAACTTTCAAAGAAATATTTGAAAATTATAGAAAACTGTATTTTAGAGTCAAATAATTATTAGAACAGGTGCAATTACCATAAAACTAATTAGTCTCATAAATGTAAGTAAATATATAAAAACTAGAAGTAAAATGTACAAAACAGATACAAAAGTAAATAAAAGAAAAATAAATACAAGTTACCAAATACTAACTAACCTTGATTTTGAAGGCATAAATATCCTTTACCATTTAATTTAGTCCAACCTAGTTACAAAACTTAAAGATTTTAGGCATTTTTCTAAATTGTTTGATGTTTCGAATTCTTTTAAGATGTTTTCAATTCTTCCATCCACAATTTTACATACGTTTTTTTTTTTTTTTTTCCCTTTTTATTCCAGAATCGCCTATTTCTTTGGATTTCAAATTAAAAAACACTTTTTGTGTTTCTTCTTTTAGTATTTTAACTAATAAGTGGGTATTAGGCTGGTTTCTGCCCCAGTTTTTATTTTGATTACTTTGCGCTATGTTTTTAAAGTGTATTCGCACTTAATATCTTAAAAATTTAATTCAAATTAAATTTGACTGGCAAAAATGTATTTATCCTTGTAATTAAATAATCGAATCTGTTCAAAGATGTGTCCGCTCAAACCACGATGAATTTTAAAGTGTCCGCTAAAGCCACGAAATGTTATGTGTCCGCTTCTGCCACGTCCGCTCCTGCCACGCAACCCTTTTAGAGGTTCTGTCCTCCTTTTCAATATTTTAAAACTAATTTGTTAAATCATTCAGAGATGCCAGGCCGAACTGTTATGCGTCCTTTCATTGCAAGTAAATTGGGCAGATATAGAAAATTGTGTTGAGTTTTTATGGAAAGAGATGCCGGATTGATAACAATTGTCTGTTTGAAGAAGTTAGAAGGCTAAATGTATATTTAAATTCTGTTAAATTAGAACAATGAGAAAATCAACATGTTAAAACGGATAAAAGATAGGTGAAAATATTTAACCATTTCAGAAATGAACACATTCCATATGAAAATTTAGTTATTCTTGTTAAATTTACATTGTACTGTGCCCTGGAACTAATGCAGCAGTCGAGAGAGTTTTTTTGTATTGGTAATGATAATTGGATGTGAGACAAATCAAGATTGAATGTTGATATTTTATCTGTAGCACTTACCGTAAAATTCAATACGAGGATTTTTCTTGATCTGAAATTTCCGGTATATTAGAAAATGATGCATTGACAAAAAAAAAAATCTTTCATTGGAAAAATATACTTTTAAGTAAATACTAAAAAGGGATGTAAGCGTAATTATTGTGTTTTTGTTTGAATTAATAAAATGTTTCACATATTTAGTCTCAATTCTTTCTTAAATTTTTCGTCCTCCTTTTGATTGTAAAAAACTGGTCCCTTAATATTATCCATCTGAAGTCAAAAGTACACACTCAAGAGATTTGATTTTGTACACACACTCAGGTATATCATTCTATTTTTACTTTTTATGTATTCTTATACATAATTATTCTTCCCACTTAATAATATCTGCGATTAATTAATTCAAATTTAAATTATAAAATTATTCGAATCATTATAATCTCCATTTAATTTTTCATTTTTCACTTTTTGATAGTCAGTAGCAATGGAAACACTTTTTGTATATTTAAAAATATAATTAAAATGAACATAATTATTAGTTGTTAATCATTTGTAATTACCTTGTGTGTGTTGATTAAAAGTTTAATAATATAATAATTCTCTTATTTGCCAAATATTAACTTTTAGCAGACGATTTGTTTTGAAACTAATTTCTTTGCTACTATGAGATGTTTTGTGGCAACAGATATGTAGAATTTTAGTTAGTTGACGTGTTGAAAATAAAATTTTGGTTTGGAAAATATTCTGAAGTAATACTTGACTCATATTTGCCACTAATTCCACTAAATTGATTCGCATTTGCCACAAATAAAACAAAGCAAAGCAAAAACACCCTGCCAATCAAAAATTAATCAAATGAACTAAAAATTATTTGATTGTTTTCATAACGTAAATAATAAGAGTTTTTAATAAAATTCATTTGTGGAAATAATAGACAGTGAGCGGCGGATTGAAATTTTATAATCAGAAAATCTGGTTAAGTCCAGCTGATCCCCTGGGTGCCCACCCCAAGCGTCTAATGGATAAACTGGCACTAATAATAGATATTCCTGCATACAAATAATGAGCAAGAAAAGTACAGATCATCTTATTTTATGTAAACAGGAAATCGAATTTAATCATAACTGTCCAGGAATTAATCATATATAAATACTGGTTATCATAACATTAAACAAAAGAAACGGGGAGGGGGATGAATTGAGTAAAGGTTGTTTTGATAATATTAAGAGTTGTCAAAACACAAATTGAAGACATATTTCGTCAACATATCAAAAATTACGTAATAGATATAAAAAATATTTTATACTCTTTTTGGAAACAACGTTTTGCTTTTGATAAATTATTGAATTTCATCAATTTAATAACCTCAATACGAATCTGGCATCCTTTTCGTGATCAAATAGTTCCATCGATCGTATGTAAAGTAGAATATCAAGTTTGAAAAGTTTCATTACTTCCAAATTCTTTCCATATATATATATTGAACAAGCGATTATAATTGTAGATGTCTCACGCGCTCCAGCATCGATATTTCTATTGTTTTAAACGCAACTCTAGCACAGCAAGTCATGCCTTATAAATTTATACAGTCATTAGTATTGTTTTATTTCTCCATGCATATATTCTTATTTTTGAAAAACCAATGGTTATTATTCCCCTCCGCCCCACTCATTTCCCCCCTATATGTGTATAATAAAAAAACAATATAAATATTTTTAAATTTTTCTAAAAATGACGAAAGGATTTCTTCATTCAAAATCAAATATTTTATAATTCTTATTTATTTGATATTTGGATTGCGAAACAGAGTGCCGATTTTCATTGGAAAATGAGAACTTGAAACTCAGATTTATTGATAATATTGCGTAATGTTAAAATAGAGTTTACAAATTTACAATATTTTTTTTTATTAGCTTATCAGCAAAATAGAACATTCTATAAAGTGAAAGGAATATATACACACAGAGATAAAATTTAAAAAAAAAGGATGAGAAATCTGTTGTTGTTGCTTATGCCACCTGATCGACAGTAACATCAGATCAAGGTCCACGAAATTCATCGCGGCTAAGGGCTCTAGAATTTTACGCCTGTCGTTAGCCTAAGCTTTGAGCCCCCAAGAGGGTGACAGTGCGATTTTGCTCGAGCAACACAAAAGATGGCGACACCGTTCGGACCCACAGATTTAACGAGCCGTTCTCCGATTTGTACTCGGCGGGCATTTGGTAACATCGGGCATCCCAGGCCTTCCGGTCTGGGATCCGATGCTCTAACCACTAGGCTACCCACAGCCGGATGAGAAATCTTATTGATTCAATCGAAGTATTTTAGATAAATAAGATAAAAAATGATTTTTAAATACATTTGTTGAAACATTCATACAGTAAAAATCCTTTATTAATTTTACAATTGGAAAACGTTTTTAAATTTTTCAAAAATATCGTTTTTTTTTTTAAAAAAGAAGATGTTAATTTTACAAGTTAGAGCGATCGAAAATGATATGCTTAAAATAAACTTAAAAACTAGCGACTATATCAAATTATGGCAACGACAAATATTCTTAACCTCTCAAGGCACTGTACTTGCATCTTCGAGTATGTTATCATCACAAATTTAACGAAAAATACTTTAACCAAAATTCCGAAATGGCTCTGATTCTTGTGATATTGTTAGGTTTAGTCAATCTAATACGAATAAGGGTGCAATTTGAAAATTTATTGTTCTTGTATTAAAATTTTCTCACTTGACAGAGAAGTTGTGACTAAAGTGCTGGTCCCAGAAGGTAAATTACTAATGATGAGCTTTCGAAGGTTCAAGTCGCAACTTGGTGGCCACCAACCGTGTGCTGTCATAGGTGTTCACTGGATTTTTTTTTATTTCTCTCACCATTTGCGCGCAAAGACACTACATCAAATTTTGTCAAACACTTGATGATTCTCAACGCAAAATAATTCATAAGATTCAGCAAATGTTTGGAAATTACGCTATGGGGATGAAGGAGCTGTTCAACTGATTTAAAGATAGCTTCATATCAATGCAGAGTGATCAGGGCTCTGGGAAACCGCAAAGAGAAAAGACAGAGAAAGGGTTAGGTTTACTAAAGATTCCGCATACGCAGCTTTGAGTGATGATTTGAACATATTTAGAGTGACTGCGAAATTTTCGCCCAAGCTGCTGTGGGCAGAACAAAGAGAACTCTGTCTTTTTGTCGAAACAAAAATCCAGTTGTTCCCCGATCTCCCTACTCGCAAGAGATGGATCCTTAAGACTTCTAGTTGTTTCCGAAATTGTGTACGACACTAAGAGAATTCCGTTTTGAGAGTTAGAAGAAATTCCGTGACGACGGATATAAACATCATTAACCGCCCAGAATTGGTTTCAAGAATGCATGTAGACTCAAAAAGCCCTCTTTAAATATGCCAAGGGTCTTAATTCCATCACTTAAATAATATATTTTTTCGCTCCGAGAGCGGCTACATTTTATGCATCCCTCGTATTTACTAATGTTAAGTTTTTCAACGACTTATAACTCATATAGAAAATATATTTTACATTAAAATTATACCTTAACCATAGTAATACAAGGAGTGACAAAAAAAAACAAGATTAAGTGCGTAGCTTAAAAAAAGAGCGGAGTTGACAACAACGGTTTTGGAGACTTCAAACCACACATCTCCTCTATCCAGGTGGCCAGTTTCGTCTTACCAGTTGGAAGTATTGCGCCATTGAGTGAATACGTGCAACTGCATTCTGCCGGAAAAATGTTAAATCAACATCAAGTTCTTTGTGAAACTTAAGAAATCAGCCACGAAAACATTTCGAATATTAATCGAGACTTTTGGAGATGAAACTTTGCCTAGTGCACATGTGTTTGAATAGTATAAGAGGCTTTCAGAAGGAAAAGGTCAGTGTGGAAGATGATGAGCCTGGTGAGCGCCCAAGATCAGCGATTACAGGCCAAAACATAGCCAAAATTTGTAATATGAGCAGGTTCCCACTCACATCAGTGGTCAGACTGTTAATCGACACAACTACATTGAAGTACTAAAAAAGACTTCGTGAAAAATTAAAAAAAAAGGCAAGAATTGGGGAGTGATGGGTGGTTGTTGCACCAAGACAATGCATCCGCTCACATGGCCCTATCTGTCAAGAAGTTTCTGACCAGCGAAAACATTACTGTGATAGGGCATTTTCCTATTCACCTGATTTGGCCCCATGAGACTTTTTTTTCTATTGTAAAATCTTATTGAAAGGGAAGCCAACCTCAGTTGGAGAGATTCAGGCAAAAATGGAAAATCTCCTAAAGGGACTTCCAAAAACTTCATTCCAGAACTCTTATCAGCAATGGCAGCACCGAATTGTGAAGTGTGTGAAAGCTTAAGCGAACTACTTTGAAGGTGATACTGTCACAGAGAACTGATTCTGTAAGTACAATGATTTGTTGAACCAGTGTCGTTTTATTTAAGTGAAACTTCTTTGGGCACGGGAGTGAATGGGAAATATGCCCAGTTTTGCGTAACAGTGAAAAAGCGAACGGAAGAAATGATTCCCCCTCATCCCCCGAAACGTCACCATGGTGAGGAGATAGCGAACGGGAGGAAAAGAGAGCGGGTGCGGGGGTACACCACGTGACTTGCGTCATATCCGTGAAAAAGTTGGAACGAAAAGCGCTTAGGTATTGGTGACATTAAGTGCTACTCTCGTAACGAACTCGCGTGGCATATTTTCGTAGTTTTTATGTAATAAACGGGCCGTTTTCAACGAATAAACGCACCCAAAATATTGCCATTATATGGCTCTTCCCGTTACGGGAGTGTCTGGGGCATTGTGTATATGTCACTAACGTTCGCGCTAGAATCGCTACGGATAGCGTCTTGTAAACAAACACAGTGACTTCTGTGAGTGATGCATTAAGTTTATATTATTAATTTTTACTTCCGTTGAATTAAAATTGATTCTGGTCAGAATGCCTAGAACAAATGCAAAAGGAAGAAAAGAGTTTCGTGAAAGGAAAAAAAAAAAAAAACTAGCAGAAAGTCCAGGCGAAAGTCTATATATCACCAAGTAGCTCTGTCGCAGCTTTTATCATCTTTATCCATAAAGTTTTAGTGCTGTACACATCAGAGACTGCTGCAATCATTGGATCCGATGGTGATTAAAAGCCAATTATCTTAATTGGAAACATTAATGTTAATTTTGCTTCAGAAGCAAAGCCACTCATTCAATTCTTGAAACGGACACTGAATTTGACAATGAATACTGATTCTAGAGAAGAAAAAACAATATACGGAACCACGATTGATGTAGTTTTCTCACATTTTCTTGATTGACTACAATCGAGGATTTTTATATCTTGCTTCAGTTACCACACACCTATTGTGTCTTTCTTAGAAAATGATGATGCAGAAAATTGAATAAAAATATTTTCATACAATAAATAAAGTTCGAATTTTATTTGATTGAAGTAAGTTCTCTCAGCAGTTTAATATAATTAGATCTATACCTGCATTTACGGCCAACGTCGCCAAGTACGTAGTTTCACTTCTATCGCGTGGCTTTCCACTTTCTTTTTTTTTGTGTCACACCTGGTATTTGTTTTTATTCTGAACATAATCATTAATGCTTTGGATGTATTTAAAAAAAAAAAACTACTCAGCATATTACCATAATAACGAGCAGAATGTGGGTAAATTTTGAGTCCTTTTTTGTTCCGTCTCGACTAAAAATGT